>JANEYF010005451.1:0-75000 GCA_029963845.1 Rhamnusium bicolor | reverse complement strand
CATTCCAGAATATTCCCTCGTACAATTCCAGTCTACACTGTCCAGTGGCGTAACACTGCCCCTCCTTAAGCCTGAACGTCCCTATCAGGCAATTCATTGTTCCCTGCATACTTGGCTAGTCTCTCTATATGCACCACCTTCATCTTTGATTTTGGACTTTGCTGAATTCGGTATACAACGTCGTTTAGTCTGGTGACGATAGTGTGTGGCCCTTCCCAGGGCGGGTGAGGCTTCGGGAACCTGCCTTTCTTTGTTTGTTGGTTATATAGCCAAACCAGAACTCCAGCCTGGAACCCTCTTTAATTGGCCTTAGGGTCATAACGAGCCTTCATACGATCACTTGCTATGGCAATTCAGTCTCGTACAAGCTCATGAATGTTCCTTAGCCATTCACCAACTTCATCGGCGTAGTCATTTATGGAAAGTAGCTCCTCATCTGGTGTTCCAAATACCAAGGCACATGGCAGTCTAATCTCACGTCCAAACATCACGCGAGCCGGCATCTGTTTTGTTGTTTCATGAATGGAGGCCCTGTATGCCATAAGCAAAAGAGATAAGTGATGGTCCCAATCACTCTGATGTTTCTCAACCACTTTGGATAGGTGCTCCTCTATGGTTTTATTATACTTCTCCACCATTCCGTCTGATTGTGGATATAAGACTGTTCCTCTTGTCTTGTGAATTCCCAGTAAGCGACACATCCACTGAAACATCCCCAATTCAAAGTTTCGTCGTTGTTCTGAATGCAATTCTAGAGTCACACCAAATTGACATACTATATTGTCTACCAGAGCTTGTGCGACAGTGGCTGCCTCTTGGTTTGGTATGGCATAAGCTTCAGGCCACTTACTAAAATAGTCCATGGCAACTAAGATGTATTTATTCCAATCATCTGTCATGGGGAATGGACCAGCTACGTCGATCGCAATTCACTTAAAAGGAGCCCAGACGTTATATTGTTTCATTTGGTCCTTACTTCTTGGCCGTGGCCCCTTACTTGTCGCACAAACTTTACATATGCGGCACCAAGCCTCCACATCTTGGCGGCTGTTCACCCAGTAGAATCGTTCGCGTACTTTTGTGAGAGTTTTTTTGATGCCAAAATGTCCGCCAGACATTCCATTATGCATTTCCTGGAGTACTTTTGGTATGCGACACTTGGGAATTACCAATATACAGGTTATCTGTTCTATAATCTACTATTCATCAAGGCAGATTGCCGGAAAAGTAGTTGTCTAAAAAGAATATGGACATGCCTTCTATTTTGATCGCATTATTTTAATCTTACAGGTTTATAGAGGGAAATAATCTTATGAATACTTCACATTTAATTATTATTATGTATACCCATTTCTAGTAGAAGTATTTAATTTATACATTTTTTTACCTATTTTTATATTATTAAACTAACAATATACGAGTACTATTATTTTCGAAATAACTGGTAAATCATCATATTAATTTGTAATAGTTGCCAACAGTTGGATTAATTTCTTTTATCAAAAATAAATATGTAATGGAAGTAAAGATTACCGTAAAATTATATTAAAATCTGCCGAGTGCAAAACTAAATAAAGTTTGTTTGTGGATTGTTGGAGAGGAGAAAATATTTTTAGTACTTCTGAAATGCTTTTAAAGAAAAGCTCAAAGCAAAGTGCATGAAAAAGAATTTTGTTATCGTCAGTTTCCACAAAGTTTACTGAATGGGATGATGTGGGCTATGGAAGATGTTCAGAAGCCGAGGTGTGGTTGGTGACTAGGAAAATGTGAGAATAATTTGCTCCTACAAAATTCAACTAGAATCAGTGGCGTAGGAATAAAATATTTTTGTCGTTTGATACTAATTAGTGGTCATGTCGAAACTCATTAGTAGATACAGTTTTGAATACAGAATAAACATATTTTCTGTATTTACGAATAGAATTAATTTATAGTTAACTCATGTGTGTTGTTTTTATTCAGAAATATTGCGACTGTAAATCATTTAATACAAGATATTGGCGTAAGTTTAAACGAACAGATGACTGTGTTGCGCAGAATAATTTCAAACAACTTAGACATACAATAAAAACAGATATTGAAGTTGCTTACGCTATGTCAAGGAAGCCGAAAAAAATATTGCAAGAGAGCCTGGTAAATTTTGGTCATTCGTTAAAAACAAAAATAAATGTACCAACATCTCTACTCAGATGTCTTATAATGATAAGTATCTCGACAATCCTAAAGAGATACTTAATGCTTTCGCAGATTTTTTCAGTAACTCATTTTTACCACCTTCTACCAACTTTCGATTTTACGCACAATCAGGCAATCAACAGTTCCACAATTAATATCAGGTGCTTTGATGAAAATGAGGTACTTAACGCTCTGAAACAACTAAAACCTAAGTTAACGACCGGGCCTGATGGTGTTCCTGCATTTTTAGTAAAAGACTGTGCTAATATTTTTGCACACCCGCTTACAATTTTATTTAATCTATGTGTTACAAACTGTTGCCTCCCTGAAATCTGGAAATGTTCAAAAGTGTGTCCAGTTTTTAAGAAGGGTGATAAACATGATATTGGCAACTTTAGACCAATATCTATCATATGTAATTTTTCAAAGGCCCTTGAAATTTTACTCCATGATAACATTTATTATAGCGTTAGCAGCCAAATATCGGTGTACCAACATGTTTTTATGAAAGGGCGTTCTACCACCTCTAATCTGTTATGCATAACTCAGTCTATTTCTGAAGCTATTAATCAACACAGGCAACTTGACGTAATATATACAGATCTTTCGAAAGCATTCGACCGACTGGATCACTCCATACTGCTAAACAAAATGTCTGTTTTTGGTTTTTCACCGTCTCTGTTACTATTTTGTCATGCTTATCTTTCGGATAGGAGGCAATATGTTTCGTATAATGGTTTCCAGTCTGTCGAATATATTGCTACATCCGGAATCCCACAGGGGTCAATCCCCGGTCCCCTGTTGTTCAACATATTCATTAATGATATTGTGAATGTTATTGATGTGACCTGTCTACTTTACGCTGATGATGTCAAAATTTTTAAAGTAATTTCTTGTTTGGAGGACTACGTTTTTCTGCAAAACAGCGTTTCAAACTTATTTAATTGGTGCGTTGAAAACAACTTAAATCTGAATGTGTCTAAGTGTAACGTTACACAACTAAATCCGAGGCTGTTATGTTTAATTACAGTATTGACAACGCAGTCCTTCAACGACCTTCTACTCTTGCTGACCTTGGCGTAATATTCGATGGCGAACTTTCATTTATACCTCAAATAAATAATTTAGTGACTCAAACTCTTGAGACTCTTGGGTTCCTAATCAGAACTAGCAGAGACTTCTCGAATATCAGTACACTTAAAACTACATACTTTGCTTTTGTTAGGTCTAAACTTGAATATGCGTCTCTTGTTTGGAACCCTCACTACAGAAATCACGTACTCTTTGGAGAAAGTGCAAAGACGATTCTTAAAACTATTATGGCTTAAGTCTGAGGGAGCATACCCGTCTATAGGTATTCCCCAACAAGAGTTGTTGACCAAGTTTTCCATGACATCTCTTGAAAATAGACGCGAATATTTTTCTCAAGTATTTCTATATAAAATCTTACACAATCAAATTGACTGCCAAGAATTATTAGGGAAATTAAATTTTCATGTACCTGGTGTGAATTTTCGGAGAACACAAACTTTTTACCTCTCATTTTCGCATTCGAATATTCTTAGATTCTCTCCTCTATTTACTATGTGCAACAATTACAACAACAACTGTGGGCAGTTTGATATTTTTCATTGCACCCTTAATTTTATTAAAAAATGATATAATAACTAAGTCTTTGTTTCTCTTTTTTCTTTTTCCGTCTTAAACTGTCTGAAATTATTTTATTGTTATTTTTATACAATGCTTTATTGTTATTTTTATACAATGTTTTTTTCTTTTTTAAATATCTTTTCTATATACTTATACTGTATTGTATTTTTTGTTTTGTGTATTTTCCTGCTCTAGAAATGGGTTTACCTGTTGAGCAGTGTATGCAAATAAATAAATAAATAAATAAATAATTTAATACTATACGGTATTCATTGTAATGCTTATTATAACCATAATTAAAAATACACATTTTATAACAATTCAGCAATAAAGGGATAAATAACATCAAACAATAATACATACTTTTTAGAAAATGATACATGCAGAACAGCGGTGGTGGTCATGGAAGTGATGAGAGATTGAAAGAGATATTCACCTTAAAATTAGAATTATGGTTCATGAGAAACATAATAGAAACATGAAGAATGCAAAACATTGCTTTAAATGACAAAATATATTTACATCTAAAAATATTATTTTGAAAACATGTTTAAGATATTACACATTAGGCAAAAAGAATTGTGGTTCTAAACGACATTTTCATTAAACCAAAAACTTATAAAGAATTATTAATAAATATAAATATTAAAACAAATTTGGACGAAAATGAAAATATATTCATATGATTCTACAAAAAATTCTCTAATTTTATAAAATGTTAGATTTAAGTAACATAATCTGAAGGAGGAAAGATGCTTCTCTGAAACGTACACGGCTTGTTGAATATGATATAAAGTTTATTTTCTTTCTTATAAAATCGATATTACAAGATAATAAGTAATATATGCATATGTGTATACCTATATTTATAAAATTTATTACATTGTCTCCGCCTATGGCTAAAACTTTGCTAAATACTTATTTGTTTTCCATCTGATATATTAGTTCCTGTCACCCCACTTGAAATCATTGATAACCGCATTTATAATATTTGCTGAGTATTTGTGTTAAGTTTAAAGGCACATTAAAATGCATTAGAAATTAATTTCCTTTTCAGGCAGCTTAAAAAAAGTATGAGATGCATTTAAAGCTAACTGATTTTCATATTTTCGGTGGAAAATATTGAAATTAAACTACAGCCATAATCTGAATTTTATATCCAAAATTTCATGAATATTAAATAGTTATTAAGTAGTAAATGCTTTAAATATATCATTAAATTAAATTCTGTTTCTTCAAAACAAAGTAAAGGAATATAATTTAATAGAAGGAGTTTTTCGCATGTCATAAGATCTATCCTACCCATGTATACAGCGCAAAGTCTCATACCGACTCTTTTCACAAAACAAGAAAAAAATTATAATAAGCATAGATCTGGTAACGCCTCGTTTTCATGACTGAATTTTAAAGATTTTTTTAAGGAAATAGAGGCAGAAAAATGGAATTTTGTAAAGATTCGAACACATAAACAGACCATACTCCTTTGAATAACCAATAAATATTCTAGGTATTAAACTACCTCCATTAAGTTAAAAAAATTAAGCAAATTTCATTCTTTTGTTATACAGTATGACAATTAAGTTATCCAATTTTTCAAACCGCCCTGAGCACTCTGTACTGAAATCTCTGCCTTTAAATTCTAATGTTTGTTACCTGAAATTATTTAAGAAGTAGTGTGTTGACACATAATAAAACATTTGGTAAGATATGGATCGCAAAATGCAACGTACCGCTATTATAAGCCCTTATGAGCACGGAAACTGTGTTTGTGACATTGCTCGTGAACTTTATTTTCACAGAACAAGGAGTTATTTCTCGTTACGAAGAATTGGAAAAATTGACTGACCGTACGAGAAACGCTGACGACCGCGAAATGCTGCTACATGTCAAAAGATTGGACCCATCAGAGACAGAATTCGACGAAATCCAAGACATATTTCTGTAGATCTCGCAAAAGTGTTTGACACTGTATGCCAGTAAAAATTTTTAAGTAAGCTTCAAAATTATGGATTTCGAGGAAATGTACTTAACATAATAAAAAGTTATCTTACAGGTCGAATTCAATCTGTAAAAATTGAGGACGAATTTAGACATGGTAGAATTATAACATATGGAGTCCCACAGGGAACGGTACTAGGACCAATTTTATTTATATTACATATCAATAGCATATTAAACTTAGAAACTGATGGTAGAATGTTAAGCTTTGCAGCCGGTACGGCAATTTTATATCGATCTAACTCCTGGAAATATCTAAAAGATGGAAACTAATTTAAAAAAAATTAAAAATTCATTTGATTATAATTTATTGACTATCAATTATAATAAATCTTTCTATTTACCATTTATTTCATATTCCAATAACTTATCTGACATGGGTTCATTGAATATCGAAAGTAATAATAAAATCCCGGAAGTACCATCAATTAAATACTTAGGTATAATAATAGATATTAAATATTTAAAAAAATATCTTGCACAAGAACAACTTAATTCTTTATATTATTCGCTAGTGCAATTACACCCGTGGTTTGGAATATAAGGATGTGGAGGAATAACCGAAAATTACCTAAACAGTCTAATAATAACGGTGGAGGAATTTTTGATAGAGTCAATTTACTTTAATTGTTAATATTTGATGTTCATGACAGTATTAAGTTTATGAAAATAAAAATACAAATTAACTAAACTATCGTTCATTTTTTATGGAGATCAATCTTAATTGTCACCCTGTACATTATAAAATATTCATTATATCGAATTTCTACGAGAACACCATTGTTGTGCGTTTCTTTGTTGATGATATCAATTATCAGAAAATTTGTTTTAATTATAACCATAATTTAGAAAAATTACCTGTGAGTGACGAGTGACTACACCAAATTATGAACTTTAAAGTCTAATATTCTTCTGAGTATGTTTTCAAATTTAATTTAACACCCGAGCATCCTGTATGAATCTTTACAGATATCATAAAAAATTTGGATTTAATTTATTTTAACTGGTCTACGTCTACGTCTACGTAAAGGTGCCTACAGATATACGTACACGTCTTAAGACATGAACGCGCATTCATGCACACCAGTGTGTAGACAAAATTTCAGTTTGTAACAAGCCATCCAGTTAGTACCAAAACGCTCCGTACTAACCCTATGCGGGGCGTCACCGGTGACTTTCCCTATGGACCATATGACTACGCCACCCTGAGCAGGTATGCCAGTCCCTGACGTCACGGCCGTCTCGTACAAACCGAATAAAACTCGAGCCTTCAGGCCGGAACTGCAGTTCTTTTTTCGAGTTTTACTACTTGCCTCCTCGCATCCTGATTGGATCACTGGAGCTATGGTAGACTCTAAGAGAGGTCACTCCGCGCATCCTTGGGGATTGGAGCGCTAGTAAACTCTGAGCGGTCACTCGTCTTTTACCTGCTCGATGCACCCTTGCATTGGATCGCTGGAGTATGGGCCTTCTGCGCCAGACATCCTACATACAGGTCGGTGGACTTTGGATACCGTGCTGCATTTGCTATAGACAATAGCGCTCACCTACCACGTCTTCGGCATCTTTGGTGTGGATCGTAAGAGTAGTTGAACTGTAATAGCGGCCAGCGTATCTAGGTATATTGTGTTGCTCGGTTCGACTGACTCTTTTGCATCCTTGGGAATTAGATCACCAAGAACATTCGTCCCTGAAATACGTGTATATCTATTAACGATTACGCCGTTCCCGCCGCCTCGTTTGCATCCTGGTTGGAGCGTGGGACTCGCTATTGCCTTTCTGCCTCTTCACGCACCCTGGTTGGGGTGCATGGGTTGCGACTCTCGTAAAGTAGTGCCGCGGGACGCAACGGAGACAATTAGTGGTACCATGGACACATCGGCGCATGCGTCTTGAGTGTGGAGAGTGGGACCGTGTACCGCGACACGCAGGCGGTCGTGGGATCAGACATTGCCGTCACTTTTGGACAATACCTATTCCTATTGTACGCATCCTGCGGGTGGACCGTGCAGGTGCGTGAGTGTGCGACTCGACGCCTGCGGCCCCGTCTGATTAGATACTTATAGACATAAGTTTAGACACTACTGTATATATACATATACTCCTGTCTATCTCTGTATTCTCTGTTAACCTCAATAAACCTGTATTGCAACCATACTTCTAATTTTCTTCGAGCTTCGAACCCTCTTTCACGATCCCCACACCCCGGGCGATGTCACAAGTTTAAAGTTCGTCGATTGTGTCTTTTGTTGCCGTTTGAATATAATTAAGTGTTTGTCTATGTGTATAGCTAATATGGATACCTCGTAGATAAACACATCTACATGAACGAGTATGCATTAAGATATGTACATGTGTCTGTGGGCACCTTTAGACTCTTTCTTGTGAAAATAGCTACAAATAAGAATCGATTCGAAAGTTTTTGTTCACAACAGAAGTTATACAAATTTTATATGAACTACTTGAAATAGGGAAAAGTATGGGAACACCATGAACATTTTACTGCATATTAGTATGATAATTTATTAAGTTGTCTTACCAATTTGATCTCTTACGTCCAAACATTTACAAAGTAGGTTATATTTGAAAAATTAAGTTTTCAGTTGACTTAAGCAAATAACACTGCAATTCTTGCCAAGTGGTATAATTGACCGATCATCTCATTCAATCAGTTCTGCTTTTACCATTATTACAATCATTTATACTTTATACAAATTTATTCTGTATTTTTAAAAATAACGGTATACAGCTTAAAGTTTCCATTAAAACTTTGGCATAAAAATAACATAAAATTAAAATGCAAACGTTTAAAACCATTTTAAAAACTACGAACGACGAAATGAAATTTTTAAAGTTGGGACGAAAATCCTTTCGGTTATTTTATTCACATTTCGAGGAAAATTAGTTTCGCGCAGGGAAAGTTTTCGTTACACCTTATACAAACACAAAGTTTTAGTAACTTCGATATATATTCACGTAGCCGTCTCTATTGTGGAGAAGGGATCTAGTTATTATTCACGAAAGCCCCAGCAGACGCGACCACATAGACGTGGTATGAACTTTCATGAAGATATGTTTATTTTGGGGAAGATGATGTTTCCTTCAATTATAGCAGTTATTACCGTGTTAATTAGTTAGAAATTTAAATAATATTTGAATTTTTTTCTATATTTGATTAAATATAAATCTCTTTCATAACTTTTTTTTTTCGATGTTTTAACAGAAATCTTTGCATACATGCTGCATTGATTGACACTTTCGTTGGGATTTGCAAATACAAAACATAATAAAAAACTGAGAGGCTTATTCTCAAAATACATATATCTGAAATTTTACTTAAGACATTCATCATCTACGTATATTGTACTATGCCTTAATACAACCACACTTATCGTATGGCATAATTGGCTGGGGAGGAGTTTCTAATTATTATTCGAAAAAATTGGAGACTTTACACAAGTAGATTTTGAAAATTATATATAATAAAAATATTACTCTCCCATCTGAAAACCTCTATGAAGGCAGTAGGATATTTGACATAAGACAACTGTTTAGTATAGCTAAACTTATTTTCAATTTTAAAAATAAAAATGACACAAAAAAAATAGAACATAATTACGAAAAACAATATAAAGAAGGACATTGTCAACAACCAAAAAGTAAAAACATTGCCAACAACCAAAAAGTAAAAAAATCATAGGTCAAAAAAGTTATGTTTATCTTATTCCAAGGCTATATAATATATCATTCGTTATTACATATATTATATCATTCGTTATTATAAGAAGTACTAAGTTAATATTTTTGTTAACCTAATGAGGAAAAAAACATTACATAATTGTCACAAGTCTCGCAAAAAATTCCTTTAGATGAAGAAATTCAAAAATATAATATTTGTAAAACTACATTCTATCAACACAAATAATCACTTTGTAGACTACCATATGAATATTATTTGGCGTCGGAACATATTCTCTGGGAGGTGTGGACGTGAGAAATTCATTCTACAAAATACGAAACAAAGATTTATTCACATATAACATATGTCTTCTGGAACAAAAATATTTTTCATTGTTATTGAATTCCATATTCCACGTTTTATTTTTTGTGTGCTTGAACTGAACGACGATATCACGTATATTCGAAATTTATTTTTAATCTGTATAGCTATATTAAATCAAATAGAATATGTGTTGTTAAATTATATGTTAATAAACCAATTTAATATATAGATAAATATTTATTGACCACGTTACCTAAAATGAGCATTTGTAGCGTCACAAACAGAAACAATTTTAGAATATTATTATGATATACAAAGAGAAAAAAATAAATAGTCATTTCAATATAGTAATAACCCATAAGCATGTAATAAAATGATATGAAATCTGTCTAAAATCTATCTCTAATCTGTCCTGGTATTGTATATGTGAACATTAGAATGGGAGGCAAGTTGATATTTGATCTATGAATGTCAATTAAACATTTAAAAATATACATGCTAGGCAGAGACACTATATTGTGGTTTCTGAATAAGGGTTTATTCTCCAAAATTCTTTCCCCCTCTTCTGTGGGCACTTCTTGTGGACGACTTACTGGCTATACTCACACTATGGGAGGTTGAGGTTCTAGCATATGTAGATGATCTAGTCATACTAGTCAAAGGAAACTCTGATGGAGTAATATTTAATACCATGAAAGAGACATTGGATGCAATGGGTAACTGGTGTAACATGGAACAGATGTCTGTGAACCCTCAAAAAAAGCAATAATACTATTCACCCGAAAAAAGGAAGCTGGAGGACTTAAGACCACCCTCTTTAATGAGTGAAACTATTCCATTTGCAGAGGAGGTGAAATATCTTGGAATCACTCGAGATAAATCATTTAATTGGAACTCCCATTCGCAAAAGGTAATCCACAAAGCAAAACTGTCCTTATGGACATGTCGTATTTGTGGTAAATCCTGAGGAATGGGTCACCAACAAAGTTACTGGATCAATGTCACGGTCATCAGACCATTGATAATATGGATTCATCGTTTAGTGGCCGAAAGGATCACAACGGACGGCCAAAGCCACCAAACTTTCTGGATTGCAGAGATCAGCATGCTTGACCGCAACAGATGCAATTAGCACCACACCGTCAACTGCAATGGAAATCCTCCCAGACTTACCCCCTCCTCATATATATATAAAAAAAAAATTGAGAGAGTGGCCAGGTGGGCAACGTATAGACTACAAGCGGCCATTAATACGCCGCAAACTAATATCATGGGACGGAACAGGTTTTTGGATGACATAGAGAGTCAGCATCATGGGTATGCCCTCGGATACTATGCCTACTATGACCAACTACGAGCTGATCTTTACCATCCTTTTTCCGGAAAGAGATGAGTGGGATAGCAATAAAGCAGACCTACTGAGGGCAGAAAGTTGCTGGTTTACAGATGGCTCCAAAACTCTCTAGCGATCAGGAGTCATAGTACACCCAGGGTGAGGATATTCTTAAGCCTAGGATACTAATGCAACTATTTTTCAGGCCGAGGTTCATGCCATTGAACTGTGTGTGCGAAAACTGGAATATATGCATCTTACAAGCAGATTAATAATTTTTTCAGATAGCCAGCAACTATAAAAGCTCTTGGCTCCTACCGGTGTAACTCCAAAACGGTATGAAATTGTCAGAAGGCTCTAAATCATTTAACCAAAAACAAAGTGACGCTGGTCTGAATACCCGGCCACTATTTTGCTAGAGAAGGAGCGGGATCATGAATCATCGGACCAGAACCCATATTTGATATTTCTTCAAGTACTGCTAAGATGACTGAAAGGAAAACTCTCCAGTATTGGGAGGAGTTATCAGGATTAGTTCGTTTGAAGGCGGTTATAAAATACCCTTTTAAATCAAGAGCTAAGAAACTTTTAGAGTTAAACAGGGTAAATCTGAAAACGCTAACAGGATAATTATACCGGGCACTGCCGACTAAACTATCATCTGCATAAACTTGGCCTAGCTGAAAACACCGAGTGCCGTCTACGCCTGGACGATGATGAGAAGGCAAATCACGTCTTACTTACTTATCTCGTTGTGGAGAAGATCCGATTCTCAATATTTGGCAAAGGACAATTATTGCCAGAGAATCTGGACACACTCTCACCCAATAAAGTTAGCAGTTTCATTAAGTAATTGAACTTATTGGGTGAAATATAATTAGAAGTGAGCCACAATAGGCCTGTCGATGGTCGCAGTGGAGGACCCACTGACAAAAATATAACCTGATCTAAATGTTGATTTTGGATAGTTCTCCAAAATCAACATTTTCTAAAATTCTAATGGCACGTTTTTCAACACAAACCGTATTATTATATTAATGCCATAACTAAAATGAGAATGAAAAAAGGCAAAGTAAACAGAAAGTAGCATCCCTTGCTTAGTGACGATTCAACATTTTGTCAAGGTTCCGAATTGTCTACATCTGCTGAAATTAAGTTAATATTAAGAGAAACATGCTTTTAATGGTAAAATCGCCTCCTATTAGTTCGGGTTTATCTGTCTAACCTAATTTTTTTTATTATCTACCAGGTTCCCGTTTATTTAAGGAATAGTCACAATTTGCCTCTCTACTTTCATAACAAAATAGGGTGCAATTATATTGCCCTCGCTGTCACTATTAGTGTAAGAACAATTCTGCCGAAATACTTATGTTTTATTTCTTGAATAAAGTTTTCCGATTTTGTGCAACACTGGATATAGTACCACTATTATACAATTTCGTAGAATATACGAATAAAAATATTTCTCGTAAATGTACTGTTCCCTGGCGAATATAACGCTATCTTGAGATATCCTATTGTGGGTATGTCTGAATATTTATAGACACTTTAAAATGCAGAAACGCATGATAAGATTAATAAACTTAAAACGTCGAGAATAGCACGAGTTGCCAGTTACTTTTTAAGCCAACAGTATTTCCATTGGTGCCTCAACCTTGTTCTTTAAACTGTCTTTATTTCTAATATTATTCTTGCACCAACTTGTTTGAAGTCGTTTTATATGTTTTTAAGAGATGCGTGCGTAATTGATGGTTATAGTTAATGTTAAAATTCAAAATCAACTGTATTTGATATGTTACTTGTTCCTATTAAATTATTAACTTAAAAAACATGAGATAAAGTCAAGGAAAGAAGTATTATATGCGTTTATCATATTTTCTAGAACAAGACAATATATCTTGTAAATTCAATACAATTTTATCTTGCTGACATGTATATGAACGTATTACTCAACATTACTCTATATCACACTAGTTCCTCTTCATATACATGCATAAATATTTTTAAAATTCATGAATTCTCCTAGTAAAAATAAATGAGCATGAGTTTGTCTTTATTAAAATTTAATATAATACAAAAAAATTAAGAATTTGACAAGGAAGACATTATTTGATACAAAATTTTGTAACTAATTCGATAACTTCTATACTAAATGAAATCTAAAAAATATAAATTTGAGTTAAAAAATTAATCTCTAAATGATTACCAAATTTAACTTGTCATAACTTTTAAACTACACGATGTAAATCGATGATTTTTGATGTTTTAATTGTCGTTGTTTTTTCCTACATTATCTGAGTTTTTTATTTGCATTTGACTTTTGGTTAAATTCCTGCAGTTTATTTAGTTGTTATGCATTTATTTACATTTTTTTAATTGCAGCTGTGGACTTGCCCATGAATATATAAAAATATTGTGATGGATTAGCGTTTTGACCAAAACAACAAAAAAATTTAAACTAATTAAAATATACCGTTAGTGTTTGAACCGTCACAAAAAGTTGCCGATGGCTGGCTCAACTCCAGTCGGCGAGAGGAGTAGATTCTAGCTGTATTACCATACAATTTTGAGTAAATCGAAAGAGAGGGCGCCACTAGCAGTACGCAACGTTGTTAGCAGGCTCCCTTGGTCTTAATGAGTGTCCAAACACTAGCAACTCAACAAAAAAAAATTATTTTTCATAAATATAGATATTGGATCAAATAGGGTTACTTACTGTCTGAAACTCGCAAAAGTAAAACTCAGCAAAATTCAAGAAAGAGCAAAAAGCTCTCTTATGTTATGGCTGCGATTTATAGAGGAGGTAGAAGTCCCATTTGTATGTCATGGTAATATAAACGGTGAAAGATACCCACACATTTTCCGAGACCATGGTCAAATTTTCGATACTGTAGAGCACGAATTTATTAACGTTGATGACAACACGACGCCTCATAGAACGGGATCTGTTAATTAAACTTTTTTTTTTAAGAAGAAAACCTAAATGACCTGACTACTAGTGATCATTCCCTTTTTTTAGTAATATTGGTAAGTTTTTTTCATAAAATCGTTATAAGTATCTTATATACTAATTACCTACTTATGAAACAACTAATAATAATATTTCCTTTTAAAAACTAAATAAATAAATAAAAAAATAATAGTATTTAAACTTATAGCTTTTCATCTTCACCCACTGCTAAAACTAATAAAAAAATATAAATACCTCCTTACGGTGCATTTCGACATTTCTAAATTTCCTTTAGAGCGGGTCTCAGTACATTTTTAAGGGACCTAAAATAAACAAACTATAAGGGCAAGGAAAATAAACAAACTGTAATAAAGGGAAGAATCTTACTAATAAATTTTAAAAAAAAAGACCCTGCTTTTTGCTTTAAAATTACTTTATTTCCTTATGACTCACTTCCATATAAAAAAAATTCTAAAAAAAAAAAAACTAATTATTTTTTAATTAAAACCTTAGGGTCGAAAAATATCAATAAACAATAATAAGGAAAAAAAATATAAGGCAAGAAAAATAAAAAAAATCTTTAATAAAAAGCTGGTGTCTTAAAATCCAAAAGGATTAAATTTACAGAATGCGCAGCCCTGCGGCTATTACGGACAGTTTTACCGTATAATCACGATTTAGTGAGCGAATCTAGTGGCCTGTATTACAAAAGTAACGAAATACTACATATACCTACTACCTCATCAGATGTCAACCAATAGAACATGTTTGGACCAACTAAAAAGACAAGTAAAGAGTCGTGCAGAACCACAAAATAATCTTGTTGAATTAGATGATATTGTCAGAGAGGGATGGAATAGGATTCCACAAAGTATTATTGATAATATTATAGACAGTGTGCCATGTCGTCAAGCAATCGCGAAATTTTTTATTTGTGGCACATGATACAACTGGTTTAAAATTAAAATTAAATTAAAATTAAACACCACAGCCAATATAATCTCCTGTGTCATTGAAGGTACCTCAAGATATCTTGTGTAGGAGAAGGCTACACATTTAGAGACAATGTCCAAGTATGCTAGATCGCCTCCTCGACTGGGGATGAAAACCGGGACTCCAGTGTCACTACCGCTCGACCACGAAGCCACACACCATCAATCAATGCGATCGAAGAATTACAAGTCAGAATGTAAAATGCTGCGGATAGCATTCTCTAAAATGTTGTTCTGTACGTATGGATTACGATCGCTTCCTTATCGGACAATTAATGTGGTTATTTGCTGTTATTAGGGTCGTCGGTAACTGGGGGATTTTAAGATTACTTTTATTATTTTCTTTACTTGCCTGAAAATTACCAAAAATGTGAGAAAACTGTTCATATACCCTCTCAAATTCTAGTCTTTTTTCTTGGGCTTATTGCGGAATCACCCTGTATAATATAAATGTATTTAAAGCTGTTTGAGTATAATTTATTACATTGTGACTGAATTAGGAACTTAAGTTTTTCACTACATTTATTTCACCGCTGTATATCTAATTCTCTTCAATTAAATGTTTTCTATAATATGTAGCAGTCACGATATATGATAATTTTCAAGCAGAGGTACTTATTCGGCAGCTGATTATTTACTAAATATGAAATAGTGACAAAGAAACATATTATATAACAGAAATGACATATGTAGAAGTTACAATAAAATAGCTAATGCTTTTTTTTATAGTGAATGACACTAACTACGTAAATGACCATTATTTTCTTTAATGTAAAAATATCCAGTTACAGAAAATACTTCTTTAAATACTGAATACTGAACTAATGCTCTAATAAATTTTATTTTCATGAAAGTGACAAGTGTTTACCAAATTTGGCTCTTTTGTTCAGTATTATTAACGAATAATTTGATGCAATCGACTTTAAAAAAAGTTGTAACAGTGGATATAATGTACAACTACGCCAATTGTTATAGAATCTGCAGAGAAATTACATGCAATCGACTTTGTCACACAACACGTACAAACAATTTAATTTTGTAAATTTTACTATTTCCACAATTCTTTTTTTGAGCTGTGAAAGTCTTCGACATATTTATTAGGACTTTTTAATTTGGATAATTACTCTCGAAATTATGTTTTGGCATTTATATAAAAATAGCACAAAATTACCGTAATTCAACTAATTTAGCACTTTGCGTTTGTCGTAAAAAAATCAAATCTATCTGAAACCATTTTCGTTAAAATTATGAAAAACTGAAATTCAGAAATTTATGCTACTGTTTTATACTTAAGAATATTTTAAAGCAATAAATATTTCATATGGGCAATACTTTATTAATATTGTCACAAAAATACATATGACATTTTGATTTCTTATAACATCAACTTAAATTTTTAAATGGCGACTGTAATTTATTATTATCTTATTGCAATATCAACCATATTTCACATGTGCATATTTGTTGATGAAATATCACAAAATCATTAATTAGTAATAGTAACCACACTTCCTTCTAAAATAAGATAGTGATGATCTGAATATTACAAAAAAATTAAGAAACTGGTAATAAATAATAATAAGAGAATAAGTTTTGAAAATATGGTAATGCATAATAAAAAGACAAATAGAAACATAGGTAGGTGCGGTTATTATTATTAATTTATGATTTTATAGCATTTAAGCTGGAAAAGTTCTTTAAATATGCATGTAAATGTATCCATGTCCATAAAATTCACAAATGTGAAAATTACCCAAGATTATTTATTATGAAATTATTTATTACATACAAAATCAATTATTTTTGTTGGATAGAAACTTCGCTTTGTATATAAAAATTAGTACATAAATCATAATAAAATATAAATGGATACTAATTTTTTTATTTTTGTTTTAGGTAAGTTCGAGAAATGGATTTATATGTAGATAAAGATTTATTTGTTTAAAACTAATGATTTCTGGTAAGTGAATAAACTTAATAGTTTACCATTAGTATCATTTTTTTATTTTAAAATACTATGAATCCTACTGTATATCCAATTTCTTCTTGTATTGGCTAGGATGACGATAGTTGTTTTAGCAGATCCTACAATAACAAATCTAATATTTGTATATTAGCATGATCAGAAAAAAAGGAATGACATTATATATATATATATATATATATATATATATATATATATATATATATATATATATATATATATATATATATATATATATATATATATATATATATATATATATATATATATATATATATATATATAAAAAAAAAAAAAAATATATATATATATATATATATATATATATAAAAAAAAGAATTGGTAATATTTTGTATTATATATTCAAAATATGGACGTTTTTTTGCTTAATATCTAAATAATGTTTCTTTATTTATGCACAACCTCTTAGCCTATAAGAATCTTTTAATTAATGCGTAGAGAATACACATTTAAAGAAACAAATTAATCTGAGTTAAAAATTTTAAAATAATTGCAAGCAACACTATATTATGTTTCACATTAATCTTTTCAAAATTGATAGGTGATTTTTAAGGTAAAGAGAATTTGCATAATTTGAACAAATTTAGGATGCCTTTTCCTTAATTACGACCCTTCTGAATGTTTGGTTATATTAATTAATGATTTTGTTGTGGTAAAACTGAAACAATTATAGCAAATTTTCTATATCATGAAAGTATAAAAAAAGAGTTTTATATTTATATCTATATGGGATTTAAAATTTAACTAATCTACATGTGTTTAAAAACCAATAATAAGTTTATGTCCTATTTCATTGACTTATCACGTCAATGAACCAGCCAAACATATGACTGTTACAAAACGATTTATTTATTAATAAATTACAGGATTATTTCAAATTATTATAATCGCATAGTAAGTAACTACTACTTGTTAAAAAATAATAATTCTTTTATGAACATTGAAAAAATTAAATCAAAATTGTCAGTAGCCTTTTATAAGTTTACTGTTCATCGGAAAATTTGGTTTTAGTTGTATGTTCCATACGAAACACTTGAAAGAATGTTAATTGATGAATGAATTAAAAATTATTTCAAATGGAGCAGTTAATCGCATAAGTAGATAATTATTTCATTCAAAATTATTATGTTCGGGAACGTACTTACTGGCTAGGTGATAAATTGCATATGAAATGCTGCAACGCTGCTTCAAGTCAACGCACCATTTCAGATAAAATGACGAATGTTTCTAGTAATCAGCAGTTCCAAAACAATTTCATCTTATTTTTTTGAAAGTCGATAACTCAATTTTACGTGGGAATTAAGAGAAAAAAATGTGTCAGTGGGTTTCTACGATATCAAGAATCGGTGGTTTAAATATAACTACGCACTTATGACTCACCCTGTATAACATTACAGTAAGACGTAATTGATAGAATTATTTTAAAGAAAAAATTCATTGTCAATTTATACAGGTGTCAATATTTGAACAATTGAATTTCCCTCAAAGAAAAGAAATTTAAAAATATAAAGAAAATTCTTTAAAAAAAAGTCTCACAGTACTAACCTATTAGCCGAAGGACAATACTGAGTGGTAAATAAAAATCCACAACGATTTGGGCTGAATCGGGAGGTTATTAAATTTCTGGAAAAATGTAAGGTGTCTGATAATCGCCCTGTACTTCAAGGTACAAATAGTGTTTGAATTACTCACCACTGTATAAATTTTTAATTATTTTTCGTCAAAACGTTTTAAGTCGCATCTCGATCAACTTCAAGCGGTCCTTAAATTTTGAACAGCATTTTATGTCATAGTCATAACATAACCTTTCAAACATATAATATTAATTAAATTGTGAAGCAATAAATAATTATGTTATGCAATTATGAATTAATTATATCCAACTGCCAAACCGGCAAAGAGTAATTCGAGCTTGCCATACCGTAGTGCATACAAACTCACTAAACGCACATAAAGAGGGATTATGAGAAAAAAACATAAACGACGAAAATGTTGTAACTGGCGTGAAATTACGTATAATAAACCAATACACAGGAGGCGTTATGGAAATGTGAAATCTATAAGCACCGACATCCTGACTGTAACACTGCATTGCGGTTGTTTTTATACTTTTGCGACACCATTTTTATGTAACTATTGGGAATATTTCGATAATGTAAATACGAGCACAATCCATGCACTTCTACCAACTGTGGCGTAAAAGCTCCATGCATTTTATTTTGCCACGTTGGATAAACTATTTTATGAAATGAAAATCACATGATGGGAAGCATTTTTCACAAAAAGAATAGCATACTGGATTTTTTTGCTTACCTACTTTAAATTATGTTCTTATCATTTAGGTAATTTAAACTGATAATATTCTAAATATAATTTGTTTATATTAAAAAGAGTCTATCGTTGCAACTGGGTACAAAAAATATATCGTAACATCGGCAGAATTTTTGTTTATATTAGTAGAGATTTTAAGATGAAATATGTAAGATAAAGCATATTATGAAATTTTTTTTATTGAATTTTTTCCAGTTACCTCATCATCGAACTTTTGTAGAACCAAAGTAAATTAATAAAATAAAAATTAAACATGAAAAAATTTGTATATTTTTAATGTCGTCTACTGATAAAAATTTTTAGAAATCGTATGGACACACTATAATCTCGCAATTCTTCAATAGTTTTCTGCAAAAATTTATGCAATTAATCGCGTGTAATTAGACTGAGAATAAATAAAATTTCTCACATCGTGAATTGTCAATTTATACAGGTGTCAACTTTTGTATACAAAATATTGGTGACAGATAAAATCTACCTCAACCTTTACAAGTCTGTGAATAATCGACAAGTATCTGGTGCTCCACAGCATGCCCACTGAATATGAGATATTTTCTAAATAAACAATATCGTCGTCAGCTGATTGGTTGTGGAAATCATGCGCCATTTAAGTGGCCACCAAGGCCACTGTATCTCAATCCAATTGATTTTTTCTCCTGTTTATTTGAAGTGTGCTTCCGAATCAGATAAAATTTGGAACTATCAATATTGTTAATACCGTAGATATGGATCGGACTCCGTAATAAACTACGTGTGATCTCTCTTTATCTAACACAAATTATCTGACCCTTAGGGGTTTACGTCGGTGGCTAAAGAGACGGTAAGAAAACGAAAACAAAAAACAAAAAATAATAGATTAATATAACTTTAGTTGATTTAGTTACTATCTATCGTGAGTGAGTAAATTCACCTTAGATGCAAAGGGATAAATAAGCATGCAATCCACTAACTTCCGTTAAATATCAAATTGTTATTTGATGCTCGTAATTCAAATGTCTTGTACAAAAAAGAAATCAAAATTTGCAAAAGGCGGAACCGCTATAACGACAATGTATCGCAAACGGTTTCCGGCTGAATATTATTAAATCCAATTTCCATAAGTTGAATATTTATGCGCATTGCATTTTAAAATAGCTATATGCAGTTAAATGTTTCGATAGTGCAATATACAAATTGGAAAGCGGCCAAACAAAATATCCGGAGCCTTGTCTTTTTATAAAGTAGACAAGTAAACCACAGAATGACAAATGTATGCGTTTATTTCTCTATTAAATGGTTAAACTCAGTTTAAACACTAGTTTGGGTTTACGTGCTTGTGTTTTTTATGTAGAAGTTTAATTGTCCACATATATTTTACAATACCTTCTAACTATCATTCTAATGTTTTAGAAAATATTCGAATAGAATTAGACCATTATGTTTCTCAAAATGCTTAAAATGAAAAATTGTTTCAAGACCGCTATATGTTATATAATTTTCAAAATTTAGAACAAAAAATATAATTTTTGAATTGATGGAGTCTCGATCGGTACGGGCGAACAAATAACTAAAGCACAGGTTTGTTGCCATTAATAAATACCAACGAAACCTGCCGTCTATGTTGATTTCCACTCCATGGATAGCCATAAACCAGCCTATAGCAGATGTTAGAAATTTTAATATTTTTTTTTTATTTCAGTAGCAGGATTAAACAAAACTTTATACAGCACTAGTGAAGAAACAAATTCGCTTACTTGTGAGCCTTTGACTGACACACGCGTGAGCGGAATTTTTAGTTTCTTCACTATTACTCGCAAATTTTAATAGCATGCAATGAGAAAATCTGTCAAAAATAATGAAAAATGTAATATTAGTTACAAAGAAGTGCATTTTATATTACTTGCAATCTTACAGCATTAAAAATATTAAACATTACCTATTTTTTCTTAGAAATAAAATTCCAAAATTGTCAATCAGAAATTGGCGCCATCGTATAATGCCTAGGTATATAATATATTGTATTATTTAAGTTGAAATATGCGTTTTTATTGCTGTTATTACAAAATCAGTTTACTAATACAGTTTACTCGGGAACAACATGGCAAAATTTAAAATTTATTGTAGAAAATGACCTAAAAGAGATCAAGAAACAATTTAACACAAAAAAATTAACAATCAATTATAGTAAAACCTTCTACTTACCACTAACGTCATATAAACCTAACTTACCTGAATTTAATAAATTAGTAATTACAGCCGAAAACGACAAAATGGAAATTCATTCAGTGGAGAAAATTAAGTATTTAGGTATATACATCGATTCAACTCTAAACTGGAAATACCAAATACAGTCAGTAGTGCAAAAACTCAGGGGTCTAATTTATAAATTTAAGCAACTTCGACAATTTAAAAAACAAAAGAACTTGTAACTTCATATAAAAGCTTAGTCGAATCCATAATAAGATATGGCATTGTGGGTTGGGGTGGAGTTGGTTCTATTTACTTAAAACCTTTGGAAATAACACAGAAAAGGATCATTAAAATAATATTTAATAAAAGTGTGTTATATCCAACAAAACAGCTTTTAATGAAACAAAGTTACTTGACATTCGAGATATATACTGCTACACTATTCTAAATTTGCAACACCAGATGAAAAACGAAAACTGCTATACATCACACACTCACGAAACAAGATCTAAGAAGCAAAATCTTCTGAAAGTTGAAAAAATGAGAAAGACTAAAGGACAAAGTTTTTATGGATACATAGCTCCAAAAATGTATAATATGTTGCCACTAGTCGCACGAAATATGCCAAATATAGTGAAATTTAAAAAAGAAATAACAAAATGGATTATATCGCAAGATAGGTGTTTGTTCAGCAGGTGTTTTAACTAAAAATATTATAATAAAATAAAAAAAAAAATCCTATGGTTGCGTATGTCGTGATGAATAAATGCAATAATACAATTTTCTACTCATAAAATAGAAATTATGAAAATATTTTAAGTTAAGTATAAATTTTCACCTGTGTGTATATGTGTGTAAATGCATGTATGCATATGGGTTTGTGTGCAAGGGTATGTATATGTGTGTATGCATGAATAAGTATATTATGTATGCACATATGTATGTATATTTGTATATATGTGCATATATATATGTAGGTATGTATGTATGAAATATGTATGTGTGTGTGTATGTATATGTGTGTGTGTGTACATATCTGCTTTCATAATGTAGGTCACTCTTGTTCTTTTGAAACATAGTATAAATAAATGCAAAAATCGCACTCAAATCTCTCTACGAGTTTTACGCGACTAGGCTTTTATTTGTATCTAGTGTTAATAATGTACATTATAAGCCACATACTTTATTGTAATTGTAATCTACTGTAATTGTAATTGAATTATTCTGATGAACAATAAAGTCTATTATTATTATTATATTAGTTCGTTTATTTTAAATAAAAAGTTGTCAATATTAACGCCTCATATGTTGACGTTTTTTTTTCCAACCCTGTCTGTCTACCAGGTTATGCAAGCTGAAATTTCTCTGGGGATGTTCATGCTTTGCACTCTGGAGCCGTCACTGTCAGATTTGTTACGGTTTGCAAATTCACACTTTGATGCGGTACGATGTTTCTAGAAATGGACGAGCGATTTTATATCATCTGTGCCAGAGCTTGTTTCAAATATGTAAATTTCATTTGTAAAAAAAGGACAATGCGGAAATAATCTCCTAAATATGTATTTGTTTCTGCATGATGCTGTTAATATTATGTTTACCTCTTGAAATCAACATGACAACTTGAAGTATTCCGCATTTGGTAGGTGAGTTCTTTCTAACTGAGATTACATCAAATTGTCCTGAATCATATAGTTTTATTTAAATTCCGAAATGGACTTTTAGCCATTCTTGTCGAAATTGACAAGTGATATGGGTTCAAGATAAATAAAACTGACATAACTTTTGACAAATATTTCAAACGCCTGTCCTTTGAGTTGCTAGACTGAAAGAAACCATAATGGAAGCCTAATGAGATCCCCGATAAATATAAATACTATCAAAACCAAATCTCTGCTGTCCTCAAATTTAGGCGCCAGGAACCAATTTACGTACTCAGGCTCTCTCGATAATAATATAGCTAAAGATAGAGAGTTCAGCTAATGAATAATGCCACCACATTCCAATTTCCAAGAAAAATGAAATAAATCTGCAAATTTTGACCAATGCTTACGGGTCACAAACTTGAACACTATCCCCCTAAAACCAAAAACTATTTAGAGAAATTCTGTAAAATACTTATGGAGCAGTTGTAAAGAATGGGTTATGGAAGAGGAGCTCCAATTTTAACCTCTACAAACTTTTTACTTATGAATTTTTTGATATTGGTGAAATTTATCAAAATGACAAAACTGAGATGTATGCTCTTAGATTCCAAACAATTCTGCATTCAGAATTATGTTTGATTGACATGATTCAGCAGGTCGACGAGCTGTAGAATTATCCAGAGTAATATTTTTAGATGATATTGAAAGATAGCTAAGAACCATCGAGATTGCGATGTTGAATGACAGAGTTCAACAAGTATTATAGACCTAAAAGGTATTATAATAGTAGAAATAAAAACTGCTGGGGGACTCGTTCCCCACGTAATTGTACTCCGATATTCTTTGTGCAGGTACGAACTGAAGTGTACCGACTAATTTTTGTTTCAGTTTTTATTTCTACTATATCTTTTTGGTTTACAATTCAGGAGGCGAAGGCTTATAAATTGTACCATTGGTGATGAAGATATTGTTGGATGGATATATCACTTTGAGTTGTGAAGTAATACATTCATGGTGAAGGTCAAAATTTAAACAATATTTTACTATTCAAAACCTTCTATTAAACATTGTGCTAGAGATAAATTCAGATATTATATGGCATTGTCATTACAATGAAAAATTGAAACGAACTATACTTCAAATTGTTTTATGGCTTCAGATGTCATAATAGTACATTATAAAATATAATATTTAAAGGTAATTAAATGGAAATATTTTAAAATTACATTTTGCCTTATTGAATAATAATTTCATGTTCAATGAGTTTTATTTGAATGAAGTTCATCAGTATTTTCGTTTAATCATGTCATAGTTAAAATAGATAGATATATAATTTTCAAACATTTGTTTAGAACTGTGGTTATATTTCTATTGGATACCTTTCTGGATTTACTGATGGGTAAATATACATTATCAGTAAATTGTTCTATGTATACGAAAATTAATTGCAATAAATCATTAAATTAACGCGTTTCCGACTTGCTCATTTTATGTTATAATTTATTGTTAACATTACTGTGAAAATATAATAGTACTGATTGTAATAAATTAGTTAATTAACTGTGGGAGAACGAATTCACATTATAAAAGAAATCTCGAACTAGATGTAGTCAAAATTTATACCAGTAACAAACTATGTTTACTTTCAAAGTGGCTGGAATGAAAATTTTAAACTAACTGTGTATCAAGAAACCTGATAACTTGATGCGTTTTTCGAGAATGGAGTAAAACCAGCTGCAAAGTTGCTTCCTCAAAAAGACGAATGACATTTTTTGATTGTCAGCGATATGAGAAGTTCCGAACATCGTAAAAATATCACTTAAAATGATCCTTACTACCTGTATTCTATTTGTTTTTTTGAGTCAGTTATACACAGTTTTTACACAGTTCTGTTAGTCAAATTTATTGAAAATGGTAAAACTGGTTTTGAGTAAAGCAAGGTCCACACAAAACCGAGTAAGAATTTTAAGTCATTTGTACATGTTTTATTTCCATGATAAGCAAATTTAAAGTTTTTATGATCATTTAATACACTGAGTAAGTAAGGGCATATTAAGGAATATACTATATACTGTTAAATTTTTGACCAATATTTCATATAAAAGAATTTACTAGTCCATTTTATTTTGAAGTAAATCACAAGAATTTTTACCGTTATAGGCTTAACTATGAATTAAATTAATGGTCAATCTGTCATTTGTTTGTGGCCACCTTTAATGAAAATAATATCCTCAATGAATAATAGCTTTGCTTTCACTTACATGTAGAGACATATCTGTCAACTATAAAGTTTCCCGTGCTTGTGCACGTGAAAAAAATCTTGAAATACAGGGTGTTTCAAAATGATTCGTCCGATTTCAAATGATTATATTTCTGGAGTGTAGGAACACGTAGTGATTAGTGATACATCAATGAAAATAAAAACTGTTTGTTACCTTATAACTGTTCGATGTGGCTTTCCATAGTTTACGAGCAACATCGAGACGATAGTAAAATTTTTGCCATTCTCGCTCTAACCATAGAATCATACTTTAAATTTGTGTTCTAACATATCCATTGTCACTGACTCCACAGCAGTAACACTGAAATTATTTTGAAATTATCCAGGGTTTTGGGTAACAGTGGAGCCATCTAGCGGTGACCTTCTAAAACTCGAATGTTTCCTTTTTTCATGTGGTGTATGTAAAGTTAATGCACAGATGATAGGTGCAGAATCATGCTCGTTTAAAATTGGATCAATCATTTTGAAGTACCATGTATTTAGATGATAAGCAAGAGTCATTATGATCATATAAAATAAAAATTCATATTAAAATTCTCCATTATTAATTACGACTGGTTTCGTGATTATAATTAATTATACATATCTTCAGGCGAAATGACTAAACTCGTCTGAAGATGTTAATTAAATTCACGAATCCTGCTGCACTTAATAAAAGAAAATTTTAATATATTAAATGTTTCTTTCGTTTAATCCCTTGAAAATAAACTCACGTGAGTATAACACTACCGACTCAGAATTCATATAAGTAGCAATGCAGGTGAATACCTTTATTATATAGATAGTAACATACATAGTTCATATTAAACTTTAAATATACAGCCAAACATATAAACAATATTTAAATAAAGTACCGTTGTAAATAAGTTACCAACATAAAATTCTAATAATAAATATTCGTGTAAAAGATGATCGTATTTTCTATTACATACTATGATATTTAAGTTCAATGCTCCCTTGTAACCAATAAAAAACACAATGGAATTTATGTTCGTAGCATTATACGGCTGCATCAAATGGCCGTATTGAGACCGAGAGTATGCACTTTATGTACGGTGCATTCTCGGTGCACTTCAGAGACAGCAACTGTGCAACTTTCGGCAATCCACCAGCTGTCAGTCGGTGGAAATGGCTGGGTGTGTTAACAATGGTCTGGAGGTCTGAATTTATTATGGGATTTTGACTGACCTCTTGACCGATTTAAAATATACAAATTGGGAACCTAATACTATCGGTTATATAACAGAATGTGCTGTAGTTAAAACATTTAAAAGTATATAGTTATTAAATACAAAAGTTCCTCTTGAAAAAAAAATATTAAGTATGAAGGTCATCGGAAAGCTTTTGGAATTCTCTAATCGAATATGAAATAACATACAGAGTTTCCATTTGAAATAACAAAGTTATTGAGGTTTTTAAATCTTCACGTTCGACACAAAATTATGGATATCCTGTGGAAAAATATTTATAACCAGATACAAGGTTGCATAGCCCTTTTTTATTGTAATTCATTACTGCATCGAAACATTTTAAAGTATTTCAAATTAGACGAATACAACGTTTCTTGCAATGGTGTACATACGTGAAAATTTCTACACAATTTCAAATAATTCCTGAACTACTCAAAGGAAGTACATGTTATTCATTGGAAAGCTCTTGATATTCGCTAACCAAATATGTAATTATCATCCATTTAACTTAACAAATCTGATTACTGTCCAACCAAAATGAAACACCTTGTATGAGTGAAAATATTTTTAAAATATGAGTTATGGAACTAATGCACACAAGGTGGACACCCTGTATATTACCAAGTACTAAATTACATAAAATTTGAAACAACATTTCATCGGGGATTTGGCAAATCCTCCCATTTTTTTTATCTCGAGTTAAATACGATATAATTAGTTACTGCGCAGACATATTTAAACTCTCCTATGATTATGAAATTCTTAAAACATAAAATGCAATAATCACTAAAGCTCCTATCTGAATGGCTCATGAAATAAAACGCTTTCTTGTGAAATTATAACCTTTTGAGATATGTATGAGTATTTGCTGCTTTGTGGTGATCAAAATAATCACTTTGTAGAGAATATGGGATGGTCCACGTCAATCAATTTTGGAATTGTATAAATATGTTGAGGTATGTCCACGACCAATGAATTAACTGGTAAACATGTGTCAACTTCATTTATTCTAACTGCCATTGAGGACGGAATTAAGATAGTCAATAAAAATTTAATCTATTTAACTTAAAGCATGAAATATGTACAAGCAATAATTTAATAAATCATGTGAATAAATTCATTTCAATTTCACCCACAAAAAAATTATGACAGTAATATCAAGCATTTCTCGTATATTGGAGAACAATATGTCTACAACGAAAAGTGTGGTAATTGAAAAGTTGAAAAGCCAAAAAACACGACATATGCTCCATATTACATAATGATTTACAACATCGAAATGCAAGCTTTTTGTATCCCAAGCTTGATTAACTTCAGCTGACCCAACAAATCGAACAAAGAGAACTAAGCGAACATTCTGTCGAACGAATGTTTGACCAAATGCTGACCGCTGGCAATTTAAATTCCTCCCGGCGTCGGATGAAAATTCGAATGGATATTGGATTGGATGAGCATAGTGGGAGACATGTATGGGCCATATACAGATCGTTAAGAACCTGTCAACGATTCGACCCTATTTATTTTTTACACCAACAAAGCTTCTAAAGGGTGATTTTGGATTTTATCTTTAATCGATACGGCCTTATAGAGCACAGAATTTATTAGGTGGAAAATATCTGCCAAACATTAAAGAAATAATATGACGCGATAACTTAGTATAATAGTTTTCTTTTTTTTTTTTTTTGGATATTCTCAGAATACAATATTAAAGCAACTGCACTCTTTCTGCTGTGACTAGCAAAAAAAAGAATATTGACAACTTATTAATTAATTAGGTTTTTGCCAACAAAATACGATTGTTTATACTTCCGTACGCAAAATCATATTGTGAAAACCGTAAATTATAATAGTATCCGGTTGATGGAAGAAGTCGTGAGTGGTCTTCCAAGCTTTGCATAGACATGGTGAGTAAGTCGTTAGTATTAAAACTAATCAGCGTGAGAAATAAAATAAATAGTTCAATGACATTAGATAGATTCTTTTACGAAACCTCACTCATCTAAAACGTAAATTTCACGATTAGACAAAAGAATCGAAATTCACACGCACAGCTGCGGTGGTGAGGCAAATGCTAATAAGCTGTAGATATATTAATGTTTTATTATCATATAATCACCAACAGTGTGGTTGACTGCTTATGCAGCAAATGATCAAACAGGATTATTAAAATTCATAATTTCGGTGCCCTAATAAAAATTAAGGTTATTGTACAACTAAAAACATTGAACACCTAAATTTCATTCCATGCTCCATTTTCCCCGAATGATTTTATTATGCGTTTTGCAGATAAATTTCTCTAAATATCAATTTCACTAAACCTATCCCACCTTATAACAAAACTTAATTAGGCCCTATTTAAAACTGACTCCGCGCGACTTATGCGAGTGTCATTAATTCAGCGATAGTGCCTAATAATTGCAGGATCCATTAGGACAAATATATTGATAGCAATTACTGCGAACAGTCTTAAAGTCTTGATGTATCAGCAGGAGAGAATTCAAGGGGTGGTTATAGGTGTCAGAGACGGATGACTATGAACCCGAGTTACGCGGTCGGGGTAGCTAACACACGCTTCGAGAGGGTAGATCGTCACAAGACATGACGAGCTTTGGAAGGGAGGTCAACGTGATGAATTGTCAGAAATTGGTGTTAGGTCAGAGAACTGCTGCGCCAGCTGAGCACTCGGTAGTTCGCTTTCATCCGTTCTCCTGTTCTGGCAGTCAGTGGCGTGGATTGAAGAAGAACGCTCTGATCAAAATATTTTATTAATCGCAGTATTTATAATAACAAATGGATATTTATTTGTTCTAAAATAGTAGCTTGTGGTTAGTATATCCATTTAAAAACTGGACATAGCTAAATTTAGTCATACAAATAAGTTTTAAGAAGTTGCTATGATTATAAATGAATCTAGATTTACTAGATTCTAAAGACATAGTTAACTGACCTGGTTATTTAAAATTATTTTTAAACAAACTCACAAAAGCAAAATTTACCATAATCAAGTTATCCTACACAGAGGTTTTTGATGTAATTAATAATATGAAAATGTACAAAGTAAAGATCCTTATGACATGAATATAAAAATGTTATGATAAAGCTAACAGAAAAATTCTCATAAAATTCCTTTTATTAGTGTGACCGGTTTCGTGAACAAGTAAATTACTTCATCTTAAAAGGAATTTTTATAAATAAAAACCAGGGTAGTCAAATTAAAATTAAAATAGTTTTTCAACATAGTCAAAAATGTAAGTAAATTAAGATATAAATTTTTTGTTTATCTAATTAACTTTTAATAAAATTCTTAAAATTAACATCTTTTTCTTTTAAACACATACAACACTACAATAAAATTTTAAATTTTTTTAAATATATTATTCTTATTCCGGTAACAAAATTAATTAATCAGTGTAACAAAACAATGTTTTTCCCAAGTTCTAATTGTCAAAAGTTATTCCTCTACATAAAAAAGATTCGATTGATGATCCCGCTAATTATTGGCCAATAGTCATTATTCCGGTATTTGCAAAAATTTTTAAATTATACTGAAATTACAAATTACGTTTTGTTTTGAAAATTGTAATCTACTTAATAACTGTCAATTTGATTTTAGAGCAAAAAAGCACAACTTTAGCCATTAACACGTTAATAGATATAGTAAACAAAGGTTTCGAGAAAAGCGAATTTTTGTATGTACAGTTTCTGAATTTGACTGTGTGTCTCATAACATTTTGATAAATAAGTTATCTTTTTACAAATATTGCATAAATAGTAGACTTTTGGTACAGTCTTAATTTGAAAATATATCCCAATTTGTTGAATATCGCAATTTAAAATCAAATTTAAGCGATACAAATATTGGTGTACCTCAAGGTTCAGTATTAGGTCCAATACTGTTCCTTATTTACATCAATGATTTACCAAAATATACATCTGTGTGTAAATTTACTCTCTTCGCTACCGACACCACATTAATCTACAATAACCAAGAATTTAACACTCTATTATCTATTGCTAATAATACTGAACCAATAATTGATGATTGGTTCCTAAGTAACCAGCTAGTATTAAATAATGAAAACACTAAATCAATGGTTTTTAGTCTAAGACATCATTTGCTGGACATTAGTTTTTCTGAAAACGTAAAATTTTTAGGGGTCTATTTAGATCATAATTTATCCTGGGAATTAAATATAAATTAAGTTTGTAAAAAAAATTTCCAGTAATATATTTTTAATAAGCAGTCTTGTTAACAGTGTATCTCAGACAACATTATTAACAACATATCATGGACTTATTCACTCAGTCCTTTCATATGCGATTCTAGTTTGTGGACCATCCGTACACGCTAAGAATGTTTTTTCTATGGAATGAAAAGCTGTAAAAGTTATAGCAGGATTAGGTTATAGAGACGACTGCAAGGATATTTTTAAGAAATTGTCAATACTGACATTGCCTTGTACCTACATTTTACATTGTCTTCTTTATATTAAAGAATATCAGGACAGATACGTGAAACGTGACCTACTTCATGCCTATATAAAAAGAAACAATAAATAATTAAACCATAACTTTCTACGCCTCTCCAAAACTAGAAACGGTAATAACCGAATGTTATTCAAAATCTAGATTATAATCGTTTTAAATCTGTGATAAAAAATTATTTACTTAAAAATGCCTTTTATGATTTTAATGAATATTTATATTCCGATGTGTCATGTATAACTGTGTGAAATTTATCATTATTTATTCTTGTTCGTCTTTATATCCGTAATTTTAATGAAATACTTGTTGTCCGACTTGACGTGTTGCATAGAGATTTATGTGAAGTTATTTTATATTATTGTTTACTGTTATATTTATTTATTTTTGTGTTTTCATATATTAACTTACCTTTTTTACCATTTTTGTTATTTTTATATATTTTTATTGTTAATTTGACTTGTGTAAATAGTTTCTTGTATATAGCAGCAATACATATCTATCTATCTATTTATATATCTATCTACCACGATTTGTATATGGGGTATTTCTGAAGTAGGTTGGAACTTCTGATGTGAAGCTAACATTAACGTAGTTTTCCGCAAACCACCAAAACACTATATACTGCACTCGACGCGCATTAAAACTAACCTTGTGCTAACAATATACTCGTATCTTATTTACACCTAAACTGTTGTTACGGTTCGGTGAACCGTTACTAACTAACCAATAGAGTAGATGGTATGGGATTGCCCCTCTATCACTATTTTATAATTTTACATTTTGTAATATCAAGCATTCAAACATATCCAGCTATCTAGTATTTGTAATTCCTAATTATACTTAAGTTGCTATTATCTATTTTATGACTGTTCTGAAACGCATGTTGGGCAACACTAGACTCATCTGTTCTACCATATTTCCGATGGCCATATGCTCCTTGAATCTAGTTTGAATTGATCTTCTAGTTTGTCCAAATTACTTTTGATTACAGCCCTTACAGCTAATTTTTGTAAATGTCCGCCTTTTTGGTTTTTTCCAGTTTTGCTTTTGGATTTCTTAAAAGTTGTAATTTATTTCTCGATGACTGAACCACTATCATACCTATATCTTTAAAAAGTCTGCCAAAATCACGGATGAATCGAGGATCGTATGGAGTCCATACAAATTTCGGATATCCTCTTTCATTTTGAAAGGTTTTCTAATTATTTTATCAACTAAACTTACATAATATCCTGCTGGCTAGGCACTGGTATGGGTCCCGGGACATATGGGAGTTCTTTTTCAGGCAACGAGAAGGCCGATGAATTGGCTAGACTCGGAGCCGAGGAACCCTGTCACGGGCCTGAGCCTATGTTAGGTATTTCAAGAAGGCAGGTCACAACGGCCCTCAATGAGTGTGCCCACGAGACACTGAGGACGCACTGGAGGACCAACAGGGCCTGCAGGTAGACCCGAGATTTTGTGTCGGTTCCGAACAAATCGAGATCGGCCTGGTTGCTGGGACGGAGTCGAAAAACTCTGAATCTCGTAATCGGTGTTCTGACAGGCCACTGCAGACTTAGGAGGCATTTATCATTGATAGGTATTGAGGAAGACCCTACATGTCTAAGATGCAGGAGTGATGAAGAGACATCTTACCACTTCCTGGGACAATGTGAAGCGTTTGGGCGCCTGAGACACAGTATCTTCGGTTCTGAGGCTCTTCTAAGGGAGGAGATGAGCTCCCTCGCAATGAGTGACATCTTGACCTTCATCAGAAGATCGGAAAGATTCGATTAGGGAGCAAAGAAGCAATGCTGAGGTAAGCTGGGGGTTGGTAAAAAGCCCGTCCGTGGCCTACTTGAGGCGTCAGCCTCCCATTACCATTACCATTACATTATCCATTGGATGCTAGGTAAGTAAAAAAATCCTATTGTACGATAGAGATGATGTTCGGCAAAACTCCCAGGTTAGGGAGTAGCTCACTCGTCGAAACGACTGTTTAAATATTAAACAGTCGTTTCGCGTCAGTTAAATTCACACATAAAATTTAAAACTACCAACTACCATTTCCAAAATTTTCTTATTCATTTATTTAACTTGGGTTTACTTTCGCTACCAGGACCAATCACTGACGTCAAGAGACGAGTAAACACCAACCTGGAAATTTTTCCGAACCTCTTCTATATCGAAGAAATCACTACGATTTCTAAATTATTTAGAAACAGGGTTGTCAATATCAATGATTTTTGTAACAAACACTGCAAGAATATCATGCACATACTTAAGCCAAACTCTGGGGAAATACACAATTTCTTCTTTTGCTTCTGTTTCGATTTTAATAATGAAGAAACTGTCATTGAAATGAAAGCAATTTTGTTTCATGCAAAGTTTAGTGAGTTGCATATCTTTTACTACAGCTTGACTGAGATTGTTGGATTCCAGTAAATCCTCAAGGTAGTCCATGGTCTGTGGTATCGAATTACTTAAAAACAATGAACAAACGTCAAAGTTGATACAAATTTCACCTTCCTGCAATTTGATATTATTTACTTTATTAATAAAACCATTGGAATTAGTCATATAGAAATTAGGTGGTGTAATGAGTAAACTTTCGAACTTCTCTGATAACCATTTTGATAAGTGGTATGTCGGCGACTAAATTGCTGCACAGACATTTTTGGTTTATGTATCTTAGGCAAACAGTACAATCTAGGTGCACTTGGATTAGACACATGCAACCCCCTATTTAAGGTAGGAGTAATAAAGTTGTTACAGGATTTAGATACATTTCTTACTTCAATAATCATTTTTAATTTTCTAGTCCATCGCCTGTTAAGCTTCACGTAGTAGAAATTTGTAGACAGTGTTAAAATAATGTGACATAGGGCCATACAGCTCTATAGGTTAGTTAATCACGGTTCACCGAGCCATGCCTATAGTTTAGGTACAAATAGGAGACACTGTTAGCATAAGGTTAGTTTTTATCATCTCCAGATGATGCCAACTTTGTTGGCGAAACTCGCGTCGAGTGCAGTAGCATCATTGATGTAACGACATCTCTTATATGACAAACTTTACTGCGCACAATCAGAATATCACCTAGTGAAATGTAATTTGACATTCCTGTTGTAAACCAGGAGAGAAACAACACCTCCTATCTTAAAACACTTATATAGCTTTCTGCAGGGATTAGGAATCTAGTAACTCATATCTATCTATACCATACTTTTTAAAATAATAAAATGTTTGTTATTTTTACATTTTTTGTATTTTTTACTTTCTCTTAAAATCCCTAAAAGCTATAGTCTATTTAAAATATGACACTGTTACAACATAAGCAGATTTCATCCTCTCATGTAGAATTCTGTTATTAGCAAGTAGGAGGTTTTGTTGCATCGCTAATGATGGTGTTTTGATGTTTTGTGAGAAATCCACGTCAGTGGATTGGTTTCTGATTTATTAATTTATTTTGAAAAGATGCAATTTAATTTTTTATAAGGAAATCTTTTGCATAACAAAGTTTTGAACTATATTAGTTATGTAAAATTTTCTTATTACAGGTAGAAACAAAATACTTATAACAAAGTAAACTTCTATATTTCAAAGTATGACGCAAATTTTATCTACTACACAAGTGTATTCTTTAACCCGATAGTCTTCATGCATTCCTCGTGAAATTAATGCAATTGTAAAAAATTGAAGAAAAGGAGGGAATATTCTTTAGATACCTAACAAATTGTAAGAGTTAAAGCGACAAAATTTAATAGTGTGCTCAATAACAATACGCAATACAAGATTTTTCCTTAACTGTTTGATCACTTATCTTAGAATTTACTGCCCCCTCTGTCTCAGAGAAATCTTGTGTGTTTCATATTGAGAATTGGTTGTAAACAAACTTATTTGATTTTCATGATTTTTCATATAACACAATTTTTTTCTAATTTACATGTTTTACTCAGGAACAAACTTTCTGTGCCTTTTACATTTTCATGAACCAAACTGCTTATGCTAACACTCTTTCAGAACTCTTTCAATGCCGATGGTTCTTTGCCATAAATGGCCGAGATTTATTCAAAACTGACATTTTAATTCCAAATTTAACAGACGATCTCTATACCTATTTATAATGCTTAGTTTGATACGTGTTCTGAAAATTAATATTTCAACAAAATTACAATCACTTTGTATACACGAATAGTAGTTGGGGTTGGGTTAAAAAGCATTTGTTTGAATTACGTCTCAAACGATTAATGTTTTTCTATGCCGGGTTGAGAATAGTAAAGTCTAAAAGCTATAAATTATGTCAATATTATTATTAATGACTATTAGGACAGTATAAGTAGCAAATAATAGATCATGTTCTTATGTAAACATTAGAAATAATTTATTTGTTGTGGGAAAATACATCAATTAGGAATGCAATAAACAAAGTTATCCCACTCTGCCTTAGCAATGGTGACATCGTTAAATTAGCTCGACAAAATAAATATATATTCATCTTTCATACCTAGTTAATTATCTACGCTAATTAATCCAAAAAATACAACCGGAAGGGTTTTAAAAAACGATCTCAAAAGTTATCATCCCTCTGCGAAGTGGAACATCTTCTTTTTCCCAAAAAGAAAAAAAAACACCCAGAATTATTATTATTTCTGTAAATAAATAATTTTACTGAAGGAATTAGTGAAACCATTCGAATACATTGGAATACCATTTGAAAACTACAGGGGAAGAACGATCTAAGGTTCATTTTCGTAATAAATTTTAAATATCACTTTAATTAAAGTCACTTTAAATACATTGTATTTTAAATTCAAACATCAAAATTGAAAAGAACTTTAAATTTAAAGTTGATTAGGAAAACAGAGGTAAGTCCTAAGAATTTAAAATTAAGATTATGTCGCCATCTGGTACTCAGTACCTGTTAGTTTGCTATGCAAATTTAATATTTATCAGAAAACTGTTCTAACTCCACTAAAACGAGCAATATATGGTGTACTTTGGAATACCGATCTAACTCCGCGCAATTCGGGAAAGAACGATGTTAGTCCCTATTTTACATCAAAACATTCAGAAATCGTTTAGATCAGTTATCGTCTGTCGCTACCAAGATAAACATCTAGTGTTTTTTTCATTATTGTGTCATGTCGGAAGCTAGTGATGACAGTGATATGCCCTTGAGCGTTTTTAAAACTGTTAAAAAAAACTAGTGCATCGGCGGATAAGTGACGCGGCAAAAGTTATTAGAAATCATTCTAATGAAACAGGTGAATCATGTGGCTGTAAAAAATTACATTATTTTGAGGTAATATCAGCTGAAAATATGCGGCAACTTGTTGCAAGTTTCAGTAAGATGGTGGACAGAAATGATCAAAACAGCTACTTGGGCTAAAAGACATTCAAAGAAGGAGACCAAGAAAAAATGAGGCGATAGCAAAGCTTAGAGATAATTCACACACGTATAAAGTAAGGATCAAGCAGGATGAGGTTATGACAGAAATTGAGATATGTCAAATAGCGTTTATGTCATTACACGGAATTACCAATCGACGTCTTATAACTTTAAAAGAATACTTAAAAACTTTCAATAGTTTTAATATTCATCAGCTGTCTACCAATGAGGAAATTTTTTATATATATCCTGATATTGTTACCAAAAAAGGTGCTGATGAAGTTGCATCTTTTCCGTATCATTTTTGCTTTAATTTGCTTTCACCATCTGAAAGAATTTTGGCAATATTTTGCGATTTATGCGCTGAACAAAATAAAAACTATACGGTCATTCGATTCTTGCATCATCGCAGATTTGATAAAATAAAAATTACGTTTCTAATTCGGACACTCGTATTTAGAATACGATAAAGACTTTGCTCTTATTAAACAAAAAGCATAAGTTGGGGTTCTTTCTCAATGGGTAGAAGATTTTAAAACTGCAAGGGTTAAACCAAACCCTTTAAAGGTCATTGAGTGCACAACAGATTTTTCTGTGTCAGGACAAAATTTCTACAACCTATGTATTAAATGACTTCTCCACTTCCAACAAGGCCCATAAGGAAGCTAGTAATAAGTAGTCAACATTCGCGAACTGTTGAAACGAGAGACAGTTGTAATGGTGCTATGTCAAGTTTTGTTATTAAACCTGCAAATCTATGTAGGAGAGATGAAGGACCACAGAAACTTTAAGCTAACCTAATTCCTTTTCCCAAATTGACGCATGAGCAGTTGAAATGTCTTAAAAAGTTCGTGGATGAAGCTTTGCACGATTACTACACTAATTTTCCCTGTGCCACAAACAATGCCCATATAGATGACGCAGATATGATGAACGATACTAATCTAACTAGTCTGTTTAGTAATACAGTTCCAGAACGAGTAACCAATAACCGGTATGATCAACAAATTTAAGATGACTTTTGCATTATTGAGCATGTTCATATGGACTTGGATCTGTTTTCGGTACACTGGAGAAAAGAACATTCTTGTTTTTACTTTCTTATACCTAATATAATGAAGTATTGTAATCGTGATTTTCTTCGACCTCGAGATTTTTATTGATTTATACGTTTTGAACCCTGCTGAATCCATTTTGACTATTTTCCAAACGTGTCGGTGCGTGTGTGTGTATGTGTGTATCCGCGATAACTCAAAAAATACTAATGGGAGACTTCCCAAATTTGGCAGTTATGATTGTCAACAACATTTTAGGTGACACATTAAATTTGGTGAATGTGGTACCACCATAAGAGACAATGAATGAAAGAAGAAAAAAGGTACAATTTTGGGGAAAAAAATTAATATTTTCTTTTTACATTTCTGGACGAATCTCGAAGAATTATAGTGAAAAAAACATAACTTTACAGAAAAAAATCTGTTTGCATGTCTGTAGTATCGCGATAGCAGCCACAGTTTTTGAGATAAAGCTTTCAAATTTGGTACACATGTTCTAAAGGACAAAAATATCATTCGATGATGAGCAAAATTTGCTAGCCGAAAGGAGGTCCACGGGGCCTAAACTTTTTTATATTTGTCATTATGAAAAAATACATTTTTGATGAAAGATTATAAATCATGTCTACTGTATCAAGCCAATAAAATATATTTTCCAATTAGTTAAAATAAAGCTGATGTAAACTTAAATTTTTTATACATTTGACCTCATAAAATGGGGTTAGGATAAATTTAACAGTTTTACATTTGAAATGTCTAATTACAAAAATGTCATATCAATAAGAAGAAATTATTAAAACATATGACATAAATTATTATTGACAGTGTCGAATGATGCTGATAATTAATTATTTAAAAATTTTAATGAAACATTTCAAGGTACGCCATTAAAATTTAATTGAGGTAAGTGAAGAATTAAATAGAATGATTTTTTTACATCAGGATGATATGCTGGCCACATCAGATATTTTTTCTTAAACATGTTTAGAGTTTTTTGTTATTTTTAATTTCGAATAATTATTAGCCATATCTTAACATTAAATAAAGAAATCTTACGACCCAGTACATTTTCTACTACCCCCTGTGTGAATCTTGAAACTTTCAATTGCATTTGTTTTCAAAGTGTTAAAATGTGACGTTTTTCCCCTGTAGTTATTTGTTATTGGGAGAGCGGTAGATGTACTATTTACAGTATTAGTCGAAGGATAGTTTGAACCTTAGTAAATTTTAATCCTTCGATTTAAGACTAGCCTTCTTGTTACACAATAGATCCTTGCGTGTATACATAGGGACCCTACCTTTAAGATGCTTATGGAGTTTATAACCAGAATAAAGTAAACGGGCGGTGTTAGTCTTTAAATTAATTAATTTCAGTAAGACCGAACCGTGACACTATAATCTGTTTTTATCCATTTACCATATGATCAATAAACCGGGAATTAAGGGTTGGCCATAAATAATTTTAATGTCTTACACTAAATAATAAAATGATGACGAAATTTTTATTTTTATCCCAATAAAACATTGTTTTTACCGAATATAAACCATTTCTAATTACGAAATAATGTTACCTTAAATGGTGTATAAACTTACACCACCCAAGCTTGACAAGAATTACCTGTCAGTGTAACTATTTTGCTTAATCTATACAAGTTACAGATGATATCATTTAGACTGAAGAAACGTTTCTTGAGCATTATTTTGATAATAAAATTAAAAAAAATGGTATGCAAAGTTGACTTAGGCTCAGTTAACAAAAATTTTTTATTGCATTATTTGAAAGTTTATGTTTCAAATAGTAAACTTGTAAAAAATTAGATTTTTCTCTCTTCAACTTCTGCCTCAAATTAATAGTTGAATGTCGCGCGCACTGAAACGAGGCGTGGCCAAGCGTGACGTCACACCAGTCGACTCTTGACCTTCGCGCCAACAGGCTGCTGGCGGATAAGCACAATACGGTGCTACAGCCGTTGCAAACCAGTTGTGTGTTGTTTATTCATTGCATTGTGTGACATCTAAGAATCGGCCTGAATATGAATAATGATAAAAAAGGACCATATTTTTGTCTTGCCGATCTAAAAAGTATCAATAGATAATTTTCATGCCACACATTTAATATTTCATATCAATTTAGGTGATTTTTGTAATAATATTAAAGTTCGGGTTACAGTAAAAATAATGAAAAAGTAACTTATATTTCTGATTACACCGAAAGAGAAATAGAAAAAAAAATCTACCCTAGTAGGCATCATCCCATAATGAAAAACGCCCCAGCCCAGTAGTTTCTTCGTTTTTTTGTAAAACGTTTTTAGATATTTCTTGTACTGCACGATAAGGCTACATCTATTCTAAACTAAAAATAAATAAATCAGAAGCTGTTGTTGACCAAACTTGCAATAAATAGTATCCAGGTCAAAGTTAAAGGTCAGTTAATTTTTAGCTTCATTGGCGTACCTTTAGATACCTACTTTATAAGTGCGAATTCCAAATCATAACAAGAGAATAAAAAATACTAAAAAAAAACTGTGTTAACGAAAGGAGATCGAGGGTGTTTTTAAAAGTTAAATTAGAAAATTATAAATGTAAAAATTAAAAAAAAAGAACAAATATCATCATCATAACATATTTAAGACCAGTGGTACTCAAAAAATTATGGAAAAAGACTTAAAAATGCATTTTTTTTCTCTGAAAATAAGTAATTTTTTACACCGCTCATAACCATTGATACATTATAACAGTCTATTGTTTATCCAAGTATTTATTTAAATACAGAGATGTAAAAAAATATTCATTTTTGAAAGGAAAAATGCATTTGGAGCAGGATCGTGATTAATCAGTGAGTGAGTGAGCAAATTATAAAGGATTTTAATGTAGTATAGGTTTTAAGTAAACCAACTTAGGGTATTACTCATTACTATTAACTTAACTTTCAATTTTTACATCTCTTATTTCAGCGCTTATGTAGTCCCTACTGTAATTAAAATATTCCATTACCATGAAAATATCGACTTCAGGTAAATTACCGGAATCAGCTTTAATAAAGCTGTCTTCTACTGAACACATAATGGCCCTAAACTTTAAAATTATTTTAATAAACAAAAGAATTGAAAAATACGTGACACGTGCTCTTTCCAGATCAGCTAATAAAATAAACTGCCGCGATGGAGACGATTACTAATGTCCGAAACATACGGTGGCATGTATCGCTGGAGGCACTTCGACTGGTGTGACGTCACGCTGTTGTGCGGGCGGTTTCAAATTTTCAATTGCTCTGGTTTAGTTGTTAATTGCAATATAAACCGGAAACTTTTGTGGGATACTTAGGAGTTGATTTACTTTTAAAATATGTGCTTTTAAACCAAAAACTAAATTACACTGAATGAGCCTATACGACCTTAAAGTGCAAGAAACATTTTGTATTTTTAAATCTGGATACAAATCTTAAAGTACTTGTTTAGTGTGTAGTTAAACTAAGAGTTAATTTTTTACGTTAATTATATTATTTGCTATTTATTCGAGGGCGCTAATCTAGAGACAATATTTTTGATTAATAAAATTATGTTAAATTAGCCTAATTGTGTAAAGCGTTCCTGACAGTGATTCAATATATTAATGTTTGCAATTACAATTTGTGCAATTTACATCAACTAAGCTTGAAATGTCACAGAAGCAGCAGTTGCTGTGTCAGCGCAGTTTCTACAAATCTAAAACCTACATTAATCAAATACAAGCTGTGTCCTCTTATCGCCCAAAGCTATCTGAATATTACACTTTGATATTATGCTATAAATTACATGAAATCTGAAAACCATACATTTGTTTCTCTCTTTTAAACCGAAGGCAATGAATCAGATTTATATAAAATTTAATGCCAATATCTTAACTTGTGGCGCTTTTTGATAGTTCATATTTTATTTGTTATCAACAACAGTAACAAAGAATTTTGTCGGAGTGACACCATGACGGTAAATGTTCTTTTGTGGAATTAACGAATTGATAAATTTTGAAGGAGTGTCAAATGCCTAGCCAATCATTAATATTAAACGTTTTAAGTGAAAAATTAAAGCAACTGTAAATAAAAATGTAATTAGCGTAAAAAATTAACCTATTTACGAAAATCATGCATCGCATAGGTTGGAAAAATTAAATTCCACTACTTAGGTTCAGTATGAACTACTGCAATCACAAAAAAAAGAACCCCGCCAGCTTTTATTATTTTCTGGCTATTTTAGATATTCACAATATCTACGAATTGGAGAAATGCCTATTTGTTTGTTTGCCCGTGTGTACTTATATGTAGACAATACTTAAAAAACCGCTTATCTTGCCATTCTACCCCATTTAGATATCTCATCCCACCAAATATTTTCAAATATACACTGCATGCTCAAAATGGCATGATTTACATATGTGGACTTTTTCAAATGACAGTGAGGCGCCCCCAACTTAGAGATTTATTATTGCCAAAAATTAATGTTTAGATTTAGAAAAAATAACCTTTCTTGTAAGGAAACTAATATTAGTTTACTTAATAACTTGAATCATTAGTAAATAGTTATTAGTTTCATATTAATCCATAAGTGTAAGCGGATATAATATTGAGAAACAATCGAGATCAACAACGCATCAAAAGACAAAACGAAATATTGCTAATTGTTATAATTTGTCTGAAACAATTGTTTTACACAGGATTTAGAAGTATGAGTATAATTATTTTAACAGGTGGAATTCTTAAAAAGGTTCACATGTGTATGCACAGGACAGAGTCGCATCATAGTTACCAACTGTCAGCTTGAGAAATTTATCTCAATTACTCTAAGACCATTGAATACTATACATCATGTAACCGGTTTTTAGTACGTACTTACATGTCATAGTTTGTCAATTTCTATTTGCGTAATTATTATCATTATTATTTTTTGTTATATTTTTTGTAGTTATATTGTATTCTCATCATATTGTTACGTGTTCGCTATCTACACGAACACCTATTCTCGTAGATTCGTTGAATCAAAGTCCAGGTAACACTTACGCATCACTTTATTAACTAATTAATAATTAACAATGATAGATTAATGATTGTCTTAACTATAATCACAATTAAACAGTTATAAGTCTCTTTCTTATTTCTTCTTTACTCATTCACTTTCAAATTTAGACTGAGTCTCGGCCCACCGTGCGTCTTATTTATACATCCATTCACACGGTCTAGAACATTCCAGAATATTCCCAGCTATTCTCGTACAATTCGAGTCTCATCTAACCAGTCTACACAGCCCAATGGCGTAACACTGCCTTATCCTTAAGCCTGAACGTCCCGATTAGGCAAATCATTGTTCCCTGCATACTTGGCTAGTCTCTCTATATGTACCACCTTCATCTTTGATTTCGGACTTTGCTAAATTTGGTATACGACGTCGTTTATTCTGGTGACAACAGTGTATGGTCCTTCCCAAGGATGGTGAAGCTTCGGGGGACCTGCCTTCTTTTCGTTCTGGGTTATATAGCCAAACCAACTCTCCCACCTGGTACCCTCCTGAATTAGCCTTAAGATCATAACGAACCTTCATACGGTCACTTGTTATTGCAATTCGCTCAAAAGGGGTCATGGTGTTATATTGCTTATTTCTTATTTGTGGTTAGACTAATCGGGCTAATCTCTCCACAGCAGCCTCGATCTCCTGGAGGCTTTCTCCACCCTGTTGTTTGCGTGATATTAGCTGAGCCTGATATACTTGGGCGAGATGTTGGTCGCCAATATCTTAGTTTTAACGCTGCCTTCAAAATGCTAAAGTTTTGTTGCTGTGCCCCAGGAATTGTTTGGAGCAGGTCTAATGCTTGGCCTCTTGGTGCTAATACCAATGCTGTTGCTTTTTCGTCATCATTCCAGTTATTTGAACGTACAGCTGCCTCGAGGTTCTTATACATTGAACATGAACTTTGATCGTTGAAGGAAGATGGTTGTAACCTAGTACCAGACGACAGTACCGAATGGCCTCCCTTCTCTCTTAATTGTTGTTTCAAACAGGCTATCTCTCCTTCAACTTCACTGACTTTTCCTTTAACTTCAGTTATTTCTTCCTCAAATTTTCCTCTAAATTCATTAACATTTTCTTTAATTTCACCGACTTCTTCCTTAACTTCAGTAATTTTTTCTATAACGTCACCTTTAAATTTTTCAGTGAGAATAAAACGGCTGCCTACTGTTAGTTTAGGCTTCTCTTTATATCTTCGTTTTCCTCCAATCGTCTTATTTCCAGGCCCTCCATCATTTTCCTTACGTCTTCTTTTTCTTCCTGACGTTTTCTTTCTTGTTCATCAATTATCCTATCGTATTCTCTCTTGTTCTTCTTTTCCTCTTTTTGTATTCTTTCTTGTTCTTCTTTTCCTCTTTTCGTATTCTTTCTTGTTCTTCTTTTTCCTCTTTTTTTTTTTTGGGTTTCCAAATTCTTTGTCCGTCTTTCTCATCCTTAGCATTCTCTTTTCTGTTCTTCCATTTGTTGCACCAATGTTGTAAGTAAGTCTTGTGTTTGCTTCTCCGCCATGCTTCTTGGTGTTGGCATCAACACGTAAATCAGTTCAGAATAAAGTTTATTTCAATATAAAGTCCAGAATACAATGTTATGTATCACGTGTGCAGCTATTCTGTAAATCGAATGTTCCAGAAAAATCTCGAAAAGCACTAGAAAGTCTTATTTAGAGTCTATACTATGTTTCCGTTAACACAGTTCACATATCTTGTGTGGTTTCCAAATCGAATGTTTTAGAATTTTCTCGAATATCTTGTTTTGAAGTCTATTTTTTTTTTTTTTTTTTTTATTTTTTTGTGTGGTTTTTTTTTTTTTTATGAAAAAAAACATGTAGAACACGTTTCGGATGTTAGTGTTCTTCCCGTCGACATACTTTACGTATCTCCTATAATTTGCAAATAGAATGTTCTAGAAATTTCCCGAAATTGCACTAATAGTCCTTTTTTCCAGTACATCATACATTTAATTAGACTAGCGGCACTCGCGTATGTGCAGCTATTTCTAAATCGAATGTTCTCGAATCTTCACGAAAAGTCGCTTAGAGTTTTATTTTTAGTGTAGTTTATAACAACGCAACTTGTTATGACTTAGAAGTCTATAACAAGTTATTGTTAACGAGTGAATAGCAAAGATTAATCTTTAACTAGGAGTTAACTCACTATTGAGAAACCGATTTTCTATATTTAGAGATTAATATTTTTGTGAGAAATTTAATTGTTTTTACCTTAAATTCTCTCTACCAACAATTCTTATGGTAAGAGAAGGTACAAAAATCTTTTGCCATGCTTTGAGTCAACAATGCTCTAATTTACTGAAGGGATCTTAATTAACTTAAAATGCTACTCAAAAGCAGATCAAACAACTTAAATAAGCGAATTTTCCAATTAAAGTTTGAAGGAAATATAATCTTTTACACCTACATATCACTTAGGTGATGTTGTAATATGTCCTAGAAGACCTAAATCAACATGCCCTGTATACAAAGACTTAGTACTATGTTGTGTACGAGGGGCAGCGGGTGGTAGGTGTCGTATCACGTTCGTGTTTAATTAAGGGATGGAACGGGGTTACGCGGGACGATGTAGAATCGATTGCTTTCATCCCATAGGATTGCCAGATGAGCAATTACGCAATCTGTGCCTACGTAATTGATAATCAAGCACTCTACTGTCGAATATTTAAACGAGTCTTCCATCTGCTATTAGTTTTGTAAATTGTGAATTCATGTCTCTTTAGTTATGAAATGTTAAAAGGGATGTAACAGCTGAACCGCAGACTCATTAACCCAATTTGTTGGAAGTCAAAAAGCTTTTGTAATAGCAATATTGTCCTTATAGATTTCTTTGTAAGAAATCTGTTTTGTGTACAAAGTGTTCCACTTCAGGCTGAAACGCCTTAATTCCACCAATTTCAGTTAAACATGGCTCACAATTCAAAAACACTGTTGAAAAACGCAAACATACAACCACTTCCTTCGAATTTCTCAGGGTCGAGATCGGCATTTGAACCCGGAAGTCGACAAACAGAAAAACCAGCTATGTTCGTCTCTCAGTGATTTAAGAGTAGTGACAAAAATCCATGATATTAATGTACAAATTGTAAAAATTAAAAAAAATGTAATTGTATATTCTGTGATCAATTTAATAAATGAGTGTATCAGAACAATCCTTTTCCATCTATTTTTAAACTGGCTAAAGTTATATCCATTCACAAATGGGTTGTAATGACAACGAATTCCACTACAGGACAACAGCAAGAATTGTTGAGAAAGTTCTAAAAATTAAATAATTCAGTTTTTTTAAAGAAATAGTCTATTCTGCCCTTTTCAATATGGATTTTGCAACAAATGGTATACAATTTCAACTAAAAATAACTAAACACAACTTGTATTAAATGATTTTAAAAATAACAATTTTACTAATGGTAAATTTTACGATCTTCATCTGTGTAAATCATCATATTCTTTTACAAAAGTTCAGTTATTATAACTTCGGTAAACACTTTCTTCTATATCACAATGTTTATCATAATTTAAATACCTCTGAAAACATTTTTATTAAACATGGAATACTATGGGGATTTATGTACGGTCCCATCATATTTCTAAATTACTTTGAAATTGCAATGAAACGGCAAATTGGTAGAAGCAACAAGAATTTGATTAGTTTATTTTCTTTTCTGGTATTCAATAATTTTGTTGAATGTTGTTACCAATAAAACCAGTTGTTTTCAGTTATTTTTCACTTTTTATCTTATGGGTTATTTGATTAGAAGAAATAAATTCATAAGAACAAAGCTATTTTTAATTTGGCTACAGAATTAATAATATGCAATATCGTTTTATGGAAATTTGTAATGGTTTAATAAATACTATGCAGTAGGCTTTGGTATTTGTGAAACAAATGTGACACTGTACAATTTTTCTCGCTCTATAATTCAAAAATAAAGTTAATTTAAATCGGACGATAAGTACAAGTCTTATGTGGGTGTTCAGCTTTCAAATGGGTGACACTGTATATAAATGAATGATCTAGCAATCTGTGATGAAATCTCAAAAACTGTGCTATTGGCAGATGACATCACGGTCTTGATTAGATAGAACAGATTGAAAACGTCTTATCTACCAAATTCAATACAAAGAAGTAGTTTTATGCAAACAGCTTTAATTTAGACGAAAATAAAGGTCAAAATATAACATTGTTCTTAATGTAATATTATCGAGATTAGTTCTAATGAAAGCAACTTCAGATTTTTAGCTGTAAAGCTACATCATATTATTTCATTGTGCATTTTTTAACTGAAGCCAAACGCTCAGCGCAAAAATGTTTAGTCTTCAACGTAACTAGCACAACAAAAACTTAGAGATCGTCGCAGAAACCAATTTATTAAATTAAATATTCTTACTTTGCCATGAGTCTACATTTAGTCAAACAGAACAATTCTATTTAGGGAATTTCTTAAAGATATAGGGACACAATAAAAATGTTTTTTGTATTACTTTCGCAATGAAAAATTAAAATATCATCTGCTCATTAATTTTCCATGGGTTTCTTTTTTAAAAGCTGTTAAATTGTTACTACTCCAATATTGCCAGCATCAGACAAATATATACTAAGGTCTATTATTAATTTTGATAGATAAATTGTTCAAATATTTGGTATGCACTTTGTGCTTGCTGTACTTTCTTAAATATACTTATCTACGGAGTACTTAATCTCCCTATTTTAATGTTAATGACCCTAGACTAAAAGTAATAGAAATATCATAATAGAAACAAAACAAATAAACAATTTAAAAAGTAATTTAATCCTTAATCTTGAAGTCCATAATCCCTTATAACCTTTACACGAGAAAATAAAAGCACGTTCGTCCTCGGCCGGCTCGTATAATCCTCCATTACCCTTTCTATTACCATCAGAAAGGTTTTGAAAACAAAAGGATGATAATCCAGCGGCGGCGCCAGCGTCTACCGATAACAGTAATCAGTAGTAGGAATAGTAGAAAGCGGATCCTGCGAGAGTCATCCTGCATCGCGAGCTCTGATTATAATGGCCCAGTATTTATCAAGTGTAATGTGTAATCATCCTCGTGGTTAACTGATTAGGTTATTCCGGGGCCTTGAATCATGCCTCCTGTAATTTATAATGCCATTCTATCTAATTTAGCGTTGTGGTTTTGCGATGGAACCTATTTTAATGGCTTTTCAGTTTTAGTTAATACATGTACGTTTATTACAAACTCAAGTGACTTGATTACCCTAAATTACCGTGATTTATCTGTTAAACTAACGAATCCTGATGGTATTCCTCTAATTAAATTTGAATCAATAGACTTTTTGTCTACCCTGTTCATAATATGTCGAACGGGGAGTCATTAATCATACTTCAATTCACTTTACACTTGACTACCAAATCAAATCAGTAGTTTTTGTAACGGCTTCGAGGTGCCTCTTAATCGAACGTTTCACTCACAGTTAAAAAACAAAATGTTATTAATGGGAACTACAGCGAGTAAACGCTTCTGCACATACATCATTTATAATTTCTTAATTTTATTTTTGATTTCCAAGATGAGCGAAATACTGCTGGTAGAAAGGAGATTAAGAAAAATGATGAAATTGTAGGAATTGTTACTATTACAAATATGCCAAGGGAAGTAATTAATGAATTACGTATATTAACAAATAAATCTTACAAGAATTTCAGTTTTACTAAATAAATAAATATAATTTAATTGATGTTGTTATTGGAGGAAAGAATACTGCAAATCTGTGTGTGTTTCCTGAAACAGTGTTATAATAGTAGGAGAGCCAGTGACATTTTTCGGTGATGATTTAGTTAAGGCCTATTCTTTGAGAGGATGTTGAGAGGGGCATAACTAAGTGTCATCCGCGAGGATTAACCCGGATTCCAGTCATAAGGGGGTGGCAGAACGCCCCCAACGTGTAAAAAAAACTGCATCTTTTTATTATTTAGTTAAGGCTGAAATTTTCTCCAGTAGTCCTCTGATAGCCCACAATCATCGATATGATATTTGCAGAACGATTGGCCAGTCATAAGGGGGATTATTTTTGAATCATCCGATTTTTTATATATTTCTGTACCCATTGAAAGAAAGTTCAATGATTTTTTTTCAGATGCGTCTATTGTTGCGTTCTCGAACTCGAAAAAATTTTTTTCGTTGCAATTGTGTTATCTGATTTTCATAATGATACTGGTTTCAAAAAAATATAATCAGTGCCTATTGAGAACCCCAAAATATGATGAATATTATTGTAATTGTATTACTATAATAATTAAAGAAACCCGATTGCCATGAAAAAAATTATGAAAATTTTTTGAAAAAAAAATCGAAATTATTGAAGTTCCACGATCTCGATAGATAAAAAACATTGTAAATTTATGTTGAATCATTAATATCTTTTTTTTGATCATATCAAAAATGTTCCAAAAAAGGAAACACACGAAATAAATAAAAAAATATCTCAAAAAACATCGTAATTTCAACGCATAATTATTTTTATTATTTCAAATAAATGTTGTACAACTAAGCAAATTTTTTGAATAATGACGAATTCGTGATTAATTTTTTTGAATTATTATTTGAATAACATATGATAGTAAATATAAAACAAAAAGTATGAGTGGAAAGTAAAAAAAAGTAAGTATAAAAAAATTTATTATCAATTCTCTAGCCAGTCGGAATCACCCTCCTCATCGTCTGCTGAATCGAGATCACTCGATGCACGGGACTCCATATCTATAAAATTGAAACAAATGAATTATTGAAATAACTGCGATAATAACTATCTTGAGCACCAGAATGTCCTTCCTCACGAATGTTCTATTCATGAGGAATTCCTTATATTCAGTATATCTCAGAAACTAAAGGAGATACGCGAAAATGTCAAGAGACTATTTTTTGTAGAGAATTAAATTTTCTACAAAAAGTGTTTCAAGTCGTATTCTCGCATCTAGCATAGTACCAAAGATATTTGCGTCTGAACGTAAAAAATTTTTGCAAATTTTTTTTATTTTCAGTATATCTCAGAAACTAAGGATATACACGAAAATGTCACAAGACCTTTTTTGTAGAGAATTAAATTTCCCACAAAAAAACAATAATACAACTTTCTCGTATGTTGCATAGTTCCAAAGATATATGCGGCTGAAAGTAAAATTTTCTTATAAATTCAAATCCTTCTGCCAGGGTGTTAATGCCGCCATTTTGTTCTGCAAATTGGCATTTACACTTGAAATAGTTGTCACAACAACATACTAAAAGATGAAGCTTAACTAAATAATAAAAAGTTCATCGACATGTTGGGGGTGATCTGCCACCCCCTTATGACTGGCCAATCGTTCTGCAAATATTATATCGATGATTGTGAGCTATCAGAGGACTACTGGAGAAAATTTCAGCCTTAACTGAATAATAAAAAGATGCAGTTTTTTTACACGTTGGGGGTGTTCTGCCACCCCCTTATGACTGGAATCCGGGTTAATCCTCGCGGATGACACTTAGTTATGCCCCTCTCAACATCCTCTCAAAAAATAGGCCTTAACTAAATCATCACCGAAAAATGTCACTGGCTCTTAGACTATAACCGTTGTAGAAGACTAATTTAGACTCCTTTGGAAAATTTCCACTTATTACAAATTTTTACACAAGTATCTCAATAGCAGTTACCACATATCACCCTGGTTAAAATATCTTTAAATTCTATAAATATATTTTTATTATGAATATCAGAAGCAGAATCAGCATCAGAATAATTTATTTGGTGTATTAACAATAATATGTTTTACAAGTCATACACATATGTATATAAAATATATGACAGTTACCTAGCAATCCTATACAAGGCTATTGGGCATTATTTACAATTTAAATTAAATCAATTAAAAAAAATTTACAGATACACTTAAATACTATATCACAGATAGTAAACTTGAATAATCACAATTTAAAAATTAATTTGTACTGAAGAAAGGTTAAAGAAGGTAACAGAAATTTCCTGTCAAGTTTTCATAAAATAATAAATGAATCTTATGGTATAAAATTTTATTATAGTGTAGAAAATAAAGTTGTAATGTTCGTTTTTGTGTGTACAATCTCATAACGTAAAAGCATGAAGGCTGATAAGCAATAAAGTGTAAAATGTCGCTAATAATTTTCAAAAATATATAACTTTACAGCGCAATAACTTTGTAACTCCACCGTGATCCCTCAGAATCAAAGTTATAATGAAGTATAGATGTCGTCTTTAGTGGTCGATAATTTTATCTGTTAAACTGTAATCTAGTGCTTTTTCTTGCTCATTATTAAGATGATACATTTAATTAAAACTTCCAAGCCGTGCATCGAATATTAATTAAAATGGCTATTGAGCTATTCTTCTCTTTTGAAACTCTTAAAGAACAATCAGAATATTTTATCTGATTTTAAATTACGTCCTTTGTGAAAACTTCATTCTAAGTAATTTCATTCGCTTCTATTCTCTTCCAAGATGTTATACCTTATAATGATCAAATTTGTTTTCTGAATTATCATTATTGTCAAGAAGGGATGCCCATTCTGTTCTGAATAAACAAGTAAATACTAATAATACTAATACTTTATTCACCACTATGATACAAAAATATACATATATGGCAAGTCAAATTGTATAATAGATTATAATACAAACCAGTTAATAATACAGGACATATAATATAGTACGTAACATAATGAGACAAACATTTGGAGTATAATACTGAATAAAATCAAAAATATATAGATGCAAATACAAATTATCAGTGAAGGATGCTTCTAAGGTTATCTATTTAAAAATTCAGGTATGCTATAGAAACCTCCATCTAAAAGCAAAATTTTTACTGCATTTTTTAAGTATTATTATAGTTTTTTGTCTTAATTCAAGAGCTAAGCTATTATGGAGTATAATGCAGTTGTAATGTGGTGAGTGTTTAAAGTTTGTTGTGGAATGAATTGGTATGCTTAATAATTCTCCATGTCTTGTGTTATATGAATGATAATCATTTCATTTTCAAATAAATCCAAATTTCTTCTAATATATATAAGGCCTTTTAATATAAATATGCACGGTGGTGTAACAAAGTTGTTATTTTTGTATATTTCTCTACAGCTCTCGTTATATGTTATATTAAATATAAGTCTGATAAGCCTTTTCTGACAAATAAACACCCTGTGTCTATCTTTTGCACTGCCCCAACATATTATGTGTGAGTAAGCCAGTACGTAGTAAGTGTTTAGAAGACCAGGTGTGTCTAAGGTGCAACTGTAAGATAGCAAAATAGGCTTTGTTTAACTGATTGCAAACATGTTCGATATGAGTATCCCATGCTAGTTTGGAATCTAAATGTGTACCCAGAAGTTTAGTATTGTTTGATAAGTTGATATTATCATACGAGTTTATATTATGCGGCAATAGAATATAAAAATGTATAAATACCGTCTTTCTGTCGTTTAATATCAATTTATCTCTCCGAAACCAGGAACTAATCTCTTGAAGTGCATTATTAACTAGCTCTTGCAGTTTCTCAGGTATTTCTGCTGACAAAGATACTGTGAAGTTATCAGCAAACATCGTTAGGTGACCTTGGCTGAGATGGTTCGGTAGATCATTAACATAAAGCATAAAGATTAACGGTCCCAGAATCTTGGGGAACTCCAATTGTTATATCATGCACATCTGACTCCACTCCAGTCAGTTTTACTTTAAGTGTTCTGCCCTCCATGTATGACAAGATCCAAGCCAGAATGTTCCCCCTTAGACCAATACTAAATAATTAATGATATAATATGTTTCTATCAACAGTATCGAATGCTTTTGATAAGTCGAATAACAGTGACACAACATAAAAACCTTTATCCAGCTTTGCATAAACATATTCCAACAAATGGCAAGATGCAGTCTTTGTGGATTTGCCGGCCCTTAATCCATGCTGGCATGTTGTAGGAATATTATTGCGTTCGAGAAAGGACTTCAGTCTATTATATATAATGCATTCAAAGATTTCCGATAAAATGCTTAATACAGATACTTGTCTATAGTTTCCAATGTCAAGGGGATATTAATTTTTGTACACTGGTATTACAATTGTCTGCTTAAGAGTACTTGGAAAATGTCTTCATTGAGAGACAGATTAATAAACAAGTAAATAAACAAGTTGACCAATTAAATTACCTTTAATGTTTTTTGTTATACATTCTGTTAATACATCAAAGCCAGCAGTTTTATTATTGCCTTATTAACTTCATCAGGGTTAGGTGCGAAATATACGTTGCTCCTTTATTGAAGTATGTGGCAAAAATAGATTTGAGCCAAAGTGCTGAGATAATTTTATTTTTGCATTGACTGAAATGTTTGCAAATATGTTTACAATTTTATTTTTCTCAACTATTTGTCATTTTGTAATTTAATACAATGTTGTTACATTTCAATTTACTTCATAGTTTTGCATTTTCCATGTTTCTTTTATTTTGTTGGTTGCATTATTTATTTTATTTTTGTAAAAATGTTGCTTAGCAAATTTAATATTATTTCTGTATTTTGTTTTTTCATTATTATAAAGTATTTTTACATCAGTGGTTTTGAGATTAGTCATTAGCCAAAAAAGGTTTTTTAAATAGTTACACTGACGAATTAGTTCATTTGCCAACCATTCTATCCTATGATTTAGTTTTTGGTTACTATAGTAGTTCTCCTTTTGGACAACTAACTCAACACACCATGTTGGTTGACAAAAAATATGAAAGAGTCATCTACATTAAAATTATAAATGCTGAGATAGTAAACAATATGTCCTTGGGCTTTGTGTCATTTCTTGTGCGTTTGATCTAGTGATTCATCAACTGAGCGGCTAAGTTATATAGATATGAGATAAGAGGTGCACCTTTAGAACTTCTAACATTTGGGGACTCAAATAGTTAAACTCAATAATGAGTTAGTGTTGCTGTGTATTAAACAAGGGGTTCCACAGGGTTCTATTGTGAGGCCACAATTTTTAATATTTTGCCAACAACCTCATCTCTTTCCTATTAGCACACCTAATCTCTACACCGTATGTACGCGGATGACACCAATATTTTAATCACTAATAATAATTTAAATATAATACAGACCACGGCATACAATAAGATAATCAACTAGGCAGAAAAAAACTAAATATAAATGAAAATAAAACTACATCGATTTATTCACTTCCATAAAAAAATCAGAAAATGAATCTTTTTTTAGTAACTGTGTTGAAATTAAATCTTGCAACTCTGTAAAAATGTTGGGTATCACCTTTGATAGCCATATACAGTGGGGAAGTCAAATTGATTGTTGTAGACATGATGTAGGTAAATCAGGTTATCTATGAATTGAATAGAGTTGACAGATGATGATAATATCAAACATTATTATTATTGTAATGTCCTGTACTTGATATTTAATATATAGTTATTTGAACTAAGAAGTGTTTACATATTTGTAATAAAGAGATAACGAAACATGGCGTAGTCGTAAAATATAAAATCAAAAAAGTTTACAAAATGTAGGCGAGAGTACCAGGTGAATTAAAATTATTTGGAAATGTTGCAGAAAACTTCAAAAAATTTAAGCAACATTTTGAAATTTATATGATGGCAGCAGGTAAAATTAAAAAAACCAATGACATAAAAGTAGCAATTCTTCTAAATGTGATAGGAGAAGAGGCTGTAGAGGTGTATAATACATTTAATTTGACTGAAGAGGAGAAAAAAGATTATGATTCAATAATAAAAGCCTTTGATAAATATACTACCCCAAAAAAGAATGTTGGATGAGAATTTAAATTCTTTGGTCGAAAACAAGAAACGGGAGAACCCTTTGATCACTTTTTAATAGACCTAAAAAAGTAGTCGACATCATGCGAGTTTGAAAATCAAAGGGAGTCATTAATCAAAGACAGGATTGTATTAGGAATAAACGACAAAGCATTGCAAGAAAGACTATTATCCAAAAAAAATTTGAATTTAGAGAAGGCAGAAACAGAATGCAGATCAGCAGAAATAACTAAAAAACAAGTAAAAAGTGTACAAGAAGAAGGTAATATTTATGAAATAAGACGAGGATATGAAAAAAATGAAGGAACGAGTTTCAATAAAGAACAGCCGAGAAAAGATGAAAGAAAAGAAAAAGAAAGTACGTTTTTGTGTTATAGGTGTCTCATGATACATGGACCAAGACAATGTAAGACGTATGGTAAGAAATGTAACACTGTGGACTTCTGAATCATTTTGCGAAGGAATGTAAAGTTAAAAATGTAAGAGAAGTAAACACAGAGGATAATGGAGACGAAATAGGTCAAAACGATGATGAAGACTTAAGTACTAGCATAATAAGTGTATATCCCTTGAAGGAAAGTGTTAAAAATGTAAATTTAGTATCTGCATGGTACGAAACTATAAAGATAAAAAATATGATGATTAAATTTAAAGTTGAATCGGGATCAGAGGTGAACATTTTGCCAATAAACTTAGATGATAAGTATTTTAAGAATGAAAATTTAAGTAAAACTGATATTACATTACAGACGTATGGTGATTAAGCTGAAGCTCATATGCAGCTTAGATCTTATGTGCAAGGTGTCAAATTCAGAAAAATTTTTCAAATTTTTAGTAGCTAAGTAAAGTAAAGAATCCGGGTGAGTGGGTCAATAGTTTAGTAATTATTGAAAACCCAAATGGTAGTTTGAGAATGTGTCTGGACCCACAAGACCTCAAAAACCTATTCTGAGAAGTTATTATGAAATACCAACCGCAGAAGATATTTGTTCAAAATTGTCAGGTAAAAAATATTTTTTGATGTTGGATTTAAAAGATGGATTCTACCAAATAGAATTATACAGTCATTCGAGTGACTACTGTACATTTAGTACAATATTTGGTTGTTATAAATTTAAAAGGATGCCTTTTGGTATACCAAATGCACCTGAACTGTTTCAAAATATAGTAGAAAATAATTTTGGGCTTAGTATTATATTTTGATGATATAACGGCTGATAGTGAAAATGAGTTTGATGATATATTGGAAAAAGTAATGCAAAGGGCTAAATTCTTAAACATAAAATTTAATAAAAACAAATTTCAGTTCAAACAAAATAGTGTTAAACATGTTGGTTTAACTTTCAGAGCTGATGGTGTTAAACCTGATAGTAATAGTGCAAGCAATAGAATGTCTTGAAAGTCCAAAATGTGTTGAGGAACTAACAAGCCATTTAAGGGAATTGCTAAAAAAAGGATATTAAATTTCAATGGCTGTCACTTCGTGAAAATGATTTAGAAAAAATTACGATTGTTTAATCAGCGAGCCTGTGTTAGGGACTTTTGATCCGAATAAAGAAGTGACTATACAGGCAGATGCATCCAAAAATGGTTTAGGATGTACTTTACTGCAGCAGCGTTGTCTGAGTTGTTATGCTTCAAAAAGTTTAACAGAAGAAGAAAAAAATATTCCCAGATAGAAAAAGGGCTTCTTGGAATAGTATTTTCAAGTCAAAAATATCGTTTTTTATATATGGAAAGCCTGACATTAAAATAATAACAGATCATAAATCGTTATTAGGAAGTATGAATAAAAATATAGCACAAATAGCTTCTCCACGACTATAAGTCAAATTAAAGTTGTGTAAATACAACATAAAGTTAGAATTTTGTCCCGGAAAGAACATGTTTATATCAGATTTGCTATCGCGTTCATTTATAAAAGATAAAGTTAAAAATGATCCCGAATTTACTGAAATTGTACATTCAATTGAAAGACATTTGTCAGTAAACCCGACAAAGAAAATAGAATTTCAAAATGCAGCATCTCATGACCCAGATTTATGTAAAATAGTAAGTTATGTTAAAAATGGTTGGCCTAACAATTTTAAATCAATTCCAGATTCATTAAAACCGTATTGTGCATAAAAAAACGATTTTAGTTATGAAAATAATCTATTATTTTTAAACGATATATTAGTAGTTCCTAAAGTGTTGGTAAATGATATGCTTAAAATATTAAATGAGAATCACATGGGTATAACAAAAACAAAACTAAGAGCAAAATCCAATTTATATTGGCCTAATATGCATTTTGATATTGAAGAAACAATTAGAGTGTGTAAAGTATGTGAAAAGTTTAGAAACAATAATTGTAAAGAACCTATGATTCCCCATAGTATCCCAAGCAGGCTGTTTAAAAAAATTGCAAGCAATTTTGGTGGAAAATCGTACATGGTTGTTGCTGACTATTATTCCAGATGGTTAGAGGTTTTATTATTACGAAATAAAACGGCTGATAATGTCATTGAAAATTTAAAAAATATATTTTTCACGTGGCATACCAGACGAGTCCATGTCCGATAATATGCCATATAACTTACGCTTTTAGGCAGTTTGTACTATAATGGGGGTTTTTGTTAACAACTAGTAGTCCTCATTATAAAAAGTCAAATGGTTTTGCAGAAAGCAGGAATAGCAAAAAAATCTCATGAAAAAGTCAGACAATATTCAGTTGAGCTTGTTAGAATATAGAAATACACCAGTCACTGGTTTGAATTTGACGCCCTCACAAATTTTAATGGGTAGAATGCTGAAATCTAAGTTTCCTATGAGTAACAACACATTGATTCCTAAAACTTACGATAATAACTTATCAAAACAAAAAATTGAAAAAAGAGAATTATAGATAAAAATTTATGTGATAGAACTGATAAAAGTAAGTTAAATTTTCGAAAAGGAGAGAATGTAATGTTACGAAACGGGGATGCTTGGGTACCAGCAAGAATAGAGAGACAGTTAGAGAGTCCTAGATCTTCCTTAGTCAAAGATGAACATAATAATGTGTATAAAAGACACATTGTATTTTTAAGGAAATTACTTAATGAACCTACATTTGTAATATGGAAAACAATCGTGACTTAGATAAGAATAATAATTCTGTAAATATAGAAGTGGGTAATGAAAACAATAATAACCAAAGGAGAGTAAGAAAATTGCCTGAAAGGTTTAAAGACTATGAGATGTACTAGAATCAGCAAGTTTGTATTGTCGTTATTAGTTCGTTTAAAAGAAGGGAGATGTAGACATGATGTAGGTAAATCATGCTATCTATGAATTGAATAGAGTTGACACAGGATGATGTCAAAAATTATTATTATTTTAATGTCCTGTAATTGTTATTTAATATATAGTTACTTGTAATAAGTGTTTACATATTTGTAATAGAGATAACAAAAATTGTGCAGTAAATTACGTAGCAATTGCTATACATTAAACTTTATGACAAAGCTCTATAGTCAAGATGTTCTTCTGACAATCCAACTTTCATTCACATCTTAGATATATCGTATTGTGAATTGGAGAATATGTAGAAAGAGTATTTATACTACAAAAATATGCTGTCCCCATGCTCGGAGGCTTACACTTTCCAGATAGCCGCAGAGATGCGTTCAAAAAATCTTAAAATTTTATCAGTATATACATATTGGAGACATGCACATTTATTTATAAAAATAAAACTAAATTTCTTGCCAATCAGATAAACCACATACATGAAACTTGATTTGAGACATAATTGCAACCTGAAGTACATCGGACCACGTTATACCAAAAAAGTTTTTATTACGTTGGCTGCGAATTATATAGCAAATTAAGAGGGCTAATCGAACTAGTGTTTGTAAGGTAATTTTTCAAAATTTATTTCTTCCATACGGTTTGGTCAAATTACACCAAATTTGGAGGATAAGTAGTTGAAAGTGTACTAGAGGGTACATGTATATCTATTTTAATTAATTTTCACTTTATGTAGGGAAAATTTGTACTGTAAATATAAGTGAAATTTGGACGTGATTAGCTCCTGAATTATGATATCAATCGGTAAAATTCGAGGTAAAATTTATACATGTCGTCTAGAATGAATCTTCATAATTATGCTCAGCAAGTTTCAAACTTTTATTCCGTACTATTTGGTTAAAAAGAATTTTCTAAATAAGTATCTTTGTCACTACAAATGAAGCAAGGAAGTGTTACCTCTATCGGGAATCGCACCTCAATGAAGTCGGTGAATAAAACGTCCAGTGAAGGTATAGTCAAGAGCAAAATTATTCAGCGGCGCATGTATAAAAACTTTCTAGAGAGTGACACAGCTATCCGAAGCTTTTTCCCCACTAGGCCCGTTAAGTGATGATATTAAGTCTTCACCCACTATAATTATTTTTAAAACAAAACTGATTGAAATTCTCAAGGACAAAAATTATTACACTGTTGATGAGTTCTTCACATAATACATTAATTTTGACAATACCCACATGCTATACAATGTATGTGTATATGTAATTCTAGGATATTTTGTGTTTTTACTGTTTTTTACTTTTATTTATTATATTTAATTTTATGTTGAAATTTCACATTGTCAGCATATAGTGTATTTACATTTTAATGTTTTGCATTGATATGAAAAAAATAAAAAAAAATATTATTATTACTATTAATTATTGTATAATTTCCATTATAGAAATATGATCCTGAAGTTGGCTTGAACTACACTCGACGCCTCCATCCAAGTTGGCATTATCTGGAGATAATTAAAACAGTTTTATTCATATCCAGATGATGTTAACTTGGTTGGTAAAATCTGCATCGAATATAGTACCCAGTGGTTTGATGTTTTTGAAAACTACTTCAGTGTTCGGATAGAAACATAGGTAACTAAAGTGTGTTAAAACATAACTTATAGTAAATTGTTAATATCTAAATGTAAAATAAGTACAGAGAAATGTGATGATATCGCGGGATTATATACATTAAAGTCGAATATTAAGAATTTAACGGGTAAGCCCACATGTAGAATGCAAAACCGTGAAAACGAGTTTCTGACTTATGGATCCTCATCAGCACGGTGCAACCAAGTCGAAAACATGGGCACGACTTGGAAGAATGACACACAAAAGGAAAGCGACTAACCAGGGCGCCAGTTGCAATCTTGCTGACTTCTAGCGGGAATTCTTATTAGTCGGGTGCTTGTTCTCCATCTAGCATTTTCTATAGAACCATTTCTATCAAACTGACTTGCTCATTTTCGAATTCTGTTCACAGAAGGAGCAACACGACGCTCCCTCTCTCTACTAAAATCTCATTGGGCTTGAGGTATAGAAACACTTGTTAACAAAAGGTATACTATTTTTACAGTAATTGGCCAACGGTTCATACTACACCAAACTTATGACTTCAGACTACAAAATGATATACACATGCAGTTGTTTTACATTCTGGGTTTTCGTAGCAGAGGATAAAAACCGCTCAACTTTATAAATAACACTACTTACTAATGAAGTTTTGATCACGCTCCATTTAACTCTGAAAAATATTTACAACCATAAACAAATGTAAATAGTTTGTTATATTATTTAAAATCAATTATCCTGTTTTACTTCTAGCAAGTAATATCCGCATCCTGAAATGGGTCGGAACATTTAATGCAACGACACTTACACTGAAATAGTTTCCATAGGCACCAAACTACTAGGTATTATGCTCAACGTGTGTTTCATCAACCAAGTTGGCATCATCTGGAAATTATATTTCATCATTACCTCTAGGTTTGCAATTTCTGCTCAGTTGTTATTTTTAATGAAAGCTATAAAAGTCATTGTCATTATATCTACCAGTATTTCTTAACATGTATGACATTCATTTTTATGCCCTCCAATATGATGCTGTAAAATTTCACGATCAGTTTAATATAAATTTTTCAGATATTGTAAAAATAAAACGAGCTTTACTGCTCACTTTAAACAGGGAAAGGTCCTAAAATATCTTTACTTCATGATTTATTAATATATGCTACACCACACAACTTATTTCAGCTGAATAACTCTAATCACCGCTTTAAACCAGGAAATTAGTTGACTCTAATTCCACATACATTTCCATAATGCGAATATCAAAAATCGAGTTAAATTAGAAAATAATTATGTCCGCAGTTCACTTTGCATCTTGAACTAATAGTCGATGTTCTCCCAAAATTACTATAGAAAGAGTACGTTTCAGCTTTTCGCTGCCCCAATTAAAATATAGTAGAAGATCTCTTGTACTCAAAATTATGCCACTATCATAAATGTCGCTCTGTGATTTGATCATCCATTAGGCATTCTGAAATTTACTCCTCACATTTACAAAGGTTTAAAAAAATTTTCTGATATACATGGTATTCCACTTAAAGAAGTTTTACTTGAGCCTGACTCACCCTGTATATTCAAAAACAATTTCCGGTTATAGACTTTCTTGTCTAGTTTACTTATGTTTTTAAATCAAGTTTCTAGCTATCATAGAACTCGAGATATCGAAGTCGGACGCAATATTGCTCCACCCTGTATAGAGCTTTCTCTTACGAACGAAAACGATGATGGATGTGTAAGTATAATATACACTATATGTATGTATTAAAGTATTAGTACATTGAAAAAAGACTGAAATTTGGCATCGTATCGCGAGCAATGTGCACTGTTGATCGCACGACAACTAGATTGAAAATGATTTCGATTGTCTGCCTCTTGTTTACATTGCAACGTTGCCATTTAAAGAACTCATGTCTAATAATTCAATATACATAATATATAGCATTTCAAAAACTTTACAACTGAAAAAAAACTTCCCCATTTCGTTGATATACGAGGCTTGACTTCATGTCTACAGCAATGCAGCAAAGACCAGAAGTTTCTTCACCTTTGTTATCCAAGACTATTGCAGATTGTTAGTAGTATTAAAGTATTTTTTCTAATTAATTTTTTCATTTGGTATAAACGTCAGTGGCGAAATCATTAATAACCTCAGATATGCCGACGACAATTCCGTTTTTCTATCAGACAGATTGATGGGATTCCAAGGATTAATAACCAGGAAAACAAAATATATAGTACATATATATCAGTAAAACAACATTTATCATTCTTTGGAAATAAAATGTCGCATCGAGAAATCCCGAGCAGTATTACAAAAATGAAATAATTGATATGCTGCTGAGGCCTCAATCTTAAACACAAAGTACGCATGATAAAATGCTATATATTCTCCACATTATTATGTGATGTAGAGGTCTGAACCATGTCAGAAGCAACAGAAAGACGAATTCAGACGTTTGAGATGTGGGTATAGTTTCTTGGGTCAATCATTTCAACAACGTCGAAATTTTGTTTTGAACCGAAATTGACGGTTACTATCAAACGAAAGAAAGCTGGAGAATATCGGCCACATGATGAAAAACCAACAAAGATAGAGTCGGTCGAAGAAGAATCTCCTGGTTCGTCAACTTAGGTAAGTGGTACGGAACAACCACTGAGATTATTCCGAATTGCAAAAATGATATGATTTGCTCGTTCACCAGGTTCTAATCCCATTGAGCATATGTGGGATGCTCTGTGAAGACACTAAAAATTGTACTAGGGCTGTTAATTATTTACAAGCTCTTTCTGGAGCGAAAGTGGTACTTATTTAAGATTTTGTTTTTTGTATTCTTTGTTGTTTGCTACTAATAACTCTTATAATTGGTTAACAACTGTTTTCTTCTTCAAAGCTACCTGCTTGTAAATATGTATAGCTTCAACAAAATTGCATTATATCTCCAACACTAATTGAGATAGAGAAGTGAATTAAAAACGGGTCATGAATTTTGTATATCATTATATTTATAACCACTGTAATATATATGCATCATGCCTAGCTTTAAACTTTATCAAAAAACAAATTTCAAAGTTTAACTTCGTATCTCCTAACATAGGTGAGTCTGAAATGTTCGATGCAGTAAGTAGTATTGTCCCTACGGATGTATCTACCTAAAAAAAAATTCATTGTTCTACTTTGCTCGGTGCAGAAGTCATAACAGATTGAATTTGATTTTCAAATTTAGTGGACCACTTTAATTGATTATCAGTGTTTATTGTACATATTTTGCTATTGCCTAATATGTTTATATAAGCATACATGAATTATTTATTTTCTTTATATTATGGAATTCTACCATCAATCTTTATATATAATTTCTTGGAATACCTTAGCGTGTTAAGTAATATAATGTAACAGTGTAGAATCAAACGTGTGGAACAACGCAGAAGAAATCGAAGAGATAAAAAATAAAAGGCACAATTCTTTATACGAATCAATACCTAGTACGATATCAATAATTACATGAAATCAATAACATATATTGCCCTCGAAAACGATTGTATGCATTGTAAAAATTTATCATCGAACATTCATCAAAATTTAATAACCCATATTCGTGCGAAATGGAAGTGAAAAGTCAAACGAAAAGGAAATCAAAGTGGGCAGGATGGTGCAATTTCATTTAACGTAGCTTTAGGGCACGAACCATGCGTCTTCTTTAGTAAAACACCGGAAAATGATAACCTTATTGCTTCTTCCAGCGTACACTTTGTTCCCCAGGCTGCAATGCACGCCTGATTTATTTTAGCACTAGACTGGATGTTACATGAGTCCTGCCTGTCTACGCGATCAATTTATTGAGGTCATTTCTATATATAGAATGGTATGAAACATCGGATGTTGAGGTGTGAGGAAGTACCACTTGTTATCAAGATGAAGGCCATGTATCATAATGCCGTTACGGACCTAAACACACCCAACAAACCAAACAATACTATATCAACAGCTACTAACTACTGCAAAATATTTATCCGCATACAGGGAAATATCGAAATTTTTCTGAAAACCAAAACATTGCATTCCTGGAGAACAGGCGTAAAAGTTAATGTAATTAAAGAAATTGCAAAAAACAATGGCTATAAAGAAAGCTTAATAGACAATCTAATAAAAAACAAACAATAGAAAAACTTACGAGAGTTTTATGCCCGTTCTTTACAGGAATGCAATAAGAGGTATAATTGTATTAGTTATAGGCCTAAGATCAGCCATAGAGTTAGTAATAAACTTAATAAACTGGGATGTAGAACAATTTCAGTAAATAAAAATAATTTAGGTAAAATGTTAATTAATAATAAAGACAAAACTGAAAAGTATACGAGTTGAAATGTAGTGACTGTGATACTATATACATTGGACAAACTGCACAAAATGTAAAAAAGCGATTCGAGGAACACAAGAAAATCTATTGTAAACCATGTATATAGCACGGGCATGTCAACACATTGCATAGAAAACAGTAATTTTATAGATTTAAATAATGTCAAATTACTCCATTCGGAAAAGAAAGGAAAAGGAAAGAAACTTGATCTATTAGAACAATTAGACATTAGTAAGCCTGTTAAAAATAATAAATATTTAACGAATGAACAACAAATTTTTACCGGTCACCATATTTTAGATAAAATAATTTAGAGTTTAAAATATAAAGTAATGTCCAACTTATAGAAGCTTATTTTACAATAATTTTATAGTAGGTACCAGATGTAGTTATATAAGCAATGAACACATATTTTACTGTTCAGTATTCCCCGTACTCTTGACAAAGGCCTAAAAAGCCGAAACACGTGTACAGTTTTTAATAAAATATTATTGAAACATTGAAAAGCATTGAATAGCGTTGCCAAATTTACTTTTTACTCAAGGAATTTTTCTTTTTTTCAAATTTATTGGGAAAAATCTGTTCCAGTTTATTTTAGTAACTCATATTAATAGTGATTTCATCAATTAAATCAATAACAAATGCCTCATGAAAGATTAAAATGTACGAAACGAGTTTTTTTAAGAAAAAATCATTTTTTGATATGGCACCTACTAAGGACCATAATGCCATTAAATAGCAAATTTAATTACCAATCTAACGATATCCATCATGCACCACTTCATCTTTGTCTAAAACTGAAAAATATTTATTATTTGTAAAGTGTTTACTTTCATGTAATAAGTAACGTGCATTTATTGGAAAACATAGTAAGGCAAGAAAATAAATTTTCTAATGTCATGTCTCTCGTAAACTATTCGGATTTTAAAGTGTATAAACTAATTTAAAAAGTACCTATGGATTTAAAATTTTACTTAGAAATAATATTTTTAGTAGAACATCATTTAAAAAAATAAATAAAATGTTACAACAATTAATTATTTTAATTACTAATGTCCAATGATATGTTCAATTTGTCGCTCATTTTCACTAACATATAATCTAGTCCTATCTATTGTGCACCTCATAGCGCTTCTTAGTTCGTTTTCAGGAATTTCTTGAAATGCACGTTGAACACTGGCCCTTAAGTCGTTTAAGTAGTGGGTGGTCTGGAGTAAACTTTATTCTTAATGTGACCCTATACATAAAAATTTACAGGAGTCAGATCAGGTGATCTCGCTGGCCACCTAATTGGACAATTTGTTCCAATTCATCTCTGTCCATAAATGTCATCCAGGTATTGCTGAACAATGGCAACATTATGAGGTCCTGTCCTATCATGCTGAAAGAACATGTTTTCTTTGATGTTCGGGGGTAAATTATTTATATCATTTTCAATTTCATTTTGCAAAAATCCAAGATATCTTGGGCCTGTTATAACGATCCGTCGAAGAAAATAAGTCCAATAATTCTTGTCCCTATAATTCCTACCCAGATGTTGAATCCAAATCTTTCTTGAAAATTACCTGCTCTCAATAATCTAGGATTTTCTTGAGCCCACTGCCTTGTATTATTTCTGTTGAACATACCATTGTTCGTAAACCTAGACTCATCTGAAAACAGTACCTATGAAACAAAATCATTATTTAAGTTTTGATTATATAAAAACCAATGAAAATATTCTAGTCTTCTTTCCGAGTCGTTTTCATATAAATATTGATGTAAATTATATTTATAGGAGTGATATTTATGTTTTTTTTTATATTTTTCTAGCACGTTCCTTGCTCACGTTGCATTCGTTTTCTAATTCTCACAGTGAGGCTGATGGAGAAAATTGAACATATGCCAATACGTTAATTTCTGCCTCTTCATTGACGATAAAGTCGTTGTGGTTTTGATTAGCTGGTTCTTTTATTAGTATTATTTCCAATTTTCTAAAATAATTTCTTGCTGGATGCCGCCTTAAAGAAAAACGAGCAGCGTACAGCACACTTGGATTAATAGTGTTTTTGTGACATTCCCCGTATATTAATATCATATCGATTTGTTCGTTTCGAGAATAACGATTCTGGTTATTATGTTCAATTTGGGAAGAAAATATTAAATGCATTATCAAAATTAGATGAAGTTAAAACTGAATTTATTTTAATGTTGTCATGACATTAGACACCTCTTGTTTTCCATGGCTAAATATTATTTTATCAAACTAAAGGGAGTATTACATATTTTACAATATAGTAAATAAATACCATTGATTTCTTGGCACCTATTGAGCTAGCCATCACTTTGACGGATGACTAAAAGAGAAAAAATATCTTTTTTCCTGTATGAGCTGCAAGTGCCATCCTATGCCCGAGCAACTCGGTCAAGATGGTTATCCTAAAATCAGTGTATTTGGAGATCACTGAGGAACAGAAGATCATGCGGCTTACCTATAATTATCCGAGTAGTGTATTACTATTTTTTTCCAAGAGACAATATTACAATGATATAGGATATGTCAAAGTTATTATTCTTTATAAAAGAATACTACACAAAATTTTAATTCCAAAATAGGCTCCCACTCATATATGTGAACTTGAAAGTGCTGAAAAAAAAATGGTATTATGTGTGTTTTTATTGTTTATTTTAATTGTAAGCCAGATATTATGAATAACATTTTACAATAAAAATAATTACTAACTTTAGTTACACGAATTCAGTAGAGTAAAATTAATTTAGATGTTAGATTTTCAAGTTTAAGTGACTATTTAAATTTAACTTAAGCTTTTAAATACTAAATAGGTGATGCCAGGCCGACCAGATTATTAAATACTAATTAGGGTTTATTCTGTTTCCAAAATCCTTTTAATTTGGGTTTTCACGTTATCTCACATAATCTGATCCCATTCGTAACATTCCTCCTTACAAGTGGAACGCAATATGAATACAACAGTTTCCTAAACAGAAAAATATACCTGATTTTCAGTGATTTTAATTTTACTTGTTTTCAATTGACTTTTGCATTTTACATGAGGATTTATTTATTTTAATATTAATTATATTTTTGGGTTTTACCAAAAGGATATAATAGGCCAGTCGAGTTAAGGTAAAAATCGACTTAAATAGCAAAAAATTAAAAATAAGGTATTTTGTTGCAATAATGGATTTATTTTGACACAACTTGGAAATCAGCTGGATTCATTAAAATGGGGTTGAAAATTTACTGAAAATGGAGTAATGTCCACAACAATAACTTGCGAGATAGCATCAACAACTTGATTTCGTGCAAATACAAAGTGTGGTACAAAAGGCATTGTGGTTGTAGAGAAGCTGGAGTTATATGTTCTACCCTTTTTACTTTCTTATACCTAAAAGAAGTATAGTAATCGTGATTTTTTTCTGGATTATATACGTTTTGAACCCTCCTAAATCCATTCTGACTATTTTCCGAATGATGTCTGTCGGTGCGCGTATGTGTGTGTGTGTCTGTGTGGATGTGTGTGTGTGTGTGTGTGTGTGTGTATGTGTGTATCCGCGATAACTCAAAAAATACTATTGGGAGACCTCCCAAATTTGGTAGTTAAGATTGTCAACAACAGTTTAGATGATACATTAAATTCGATGAATGTGGTACCACCAGAAGAGAAATAATGAATGAAAGAAGAAAAAAGGTACAATTTCGGGAAAAAAAATTAAATTTTTTTATTGCATTTCTGGATGAATCTCGACGAATTATAATGAAAAAACAACTTTATGGAAAAAAATCTGCATGTCTGTAGTATCGCGATAGCAACCACAGTTTTTGAGATAAAGCTTTAAAATTTGGTACACTTGTTCTAAAGGCCAAAGACAATGAAAAATTCGATGATGAGCAAAATTGGCCAGCTGAAAGGTGGTCCACTGGACCCAAACTTTTTTGTATTTGACTTTACAAAAAATATATTCTTGATGAAAGATTATAAATCATGTCTAATATATCAAGCGAATAAAATATATCTTCCAACTACTTAAATAACACTGATGTAAACTATGATGAGCAAAATTGAAAGAGGGTCCACTGGACCCAAACTTTTTGTATTTGACATTACAAAAAAATATATTCTTGATGAAAGATTATAAATCATGTATAATATATCAAGCGAATAAAATATATTTTCCAAGTACTTAAATAAAACTGATGTAAACTGTGATGAGGAAAATTGGCCAGCTGGACCCAAACTTATTTGTATTTGACTTTACAAAAATATGTATTCTTGATGAAAGACTATAAATCATGTCTACTATATTAAGCGAATACAATATATTTTCCAAGTACTTAAATTAAGCTGATGTAAACTGAAATTTTTTACGCATTTGACCTCATAAAATGGGGTTAGGATAAATCTGGCAGTTTGAAATTTGAAATATCTAGTTTACCTAGTTACAAAAATGTCAATGTCAATAAGAAGAAATTATTAAAATATATAACATGAATTATTATTGACAGTATCAAAGGACGCTCATAATTAATTATTAAAAAAATTTTATGAAACATTTCACAGTATGTTTTTAAAATTTAATTGAGGTAAGTGAAGAATTAAGCAGAATGATTTTTTTAGATCAAGATGGTATATACTGGAATAAGAAAGTTATGTGCTGGCCACATCAGATATTTGTAGAATGCTATGGAATAAATTGTGATAATATAGAGGAAACTGATCAAATACGAGCGATGAGAATAATGATTTTGAGAACTTCTTGACTGTAGTAGTAATCCGTTTATTTAGCCCTAGGCTATACAAAGACAATACATTACATACTTTACATTACTTATAACACATTGCGTATATTAGAATAGACTATTATAATACGTTTATATAAACCAATACAATTTTATAATATAATACAAAACAATTATTCTAACATATTTTGTAATAATTAAAATCACTTGATCTTAAAGTAATCAATAGCCGTTTTTTATTCAATGGTTATCCCTCATCATATTCGCTTTTAGCAGTCTCTTAAAAATAATTAGACTTGTATTACGTAACTCGATATTCAGACGGTTACATTCAACTACTCCTTTATAAAATACAGAAGATTGCGTGGTTACCTTATTAGCTCGTTTGACTACAAAATTTTCTTTTCCTCGGGTGTTATATTCATGTACTGCTCTTAGTTTTATCAGTATATTTTTTAAGTAATCAGGGGTAGTGTCTCTGTTGATTTTATGTATGAATATTAGAACATTATACCTGATATACTCCCTTATGTTCAGCCAATTTAACGCTTTTAACATATCCTCATTCCTAGTATATATACCACACTTTAAGATAACTCTCATAGCTCTGTTTTGTAATTTTTGTAACCGTTCCAAATCCGTTTGGTTAGCCATATATAATATTGTGCTACAATAATTAAAATGCGGTAGTATGATAGAGTTATAAACCGTTTTTCTTGTATTTATGGATAGATACCAACTAACTCGCTTAAGCACCTCTATTTTTTTTGATATTTTTTTACATACATAATCTACATGGCTTTTAAAATTCAAATTACCATCAACTATAATTCCTAGATATTTAATTTCAGATACCAATGTTAAATTTACTGATTGAAGATTGAACGACAAATTATTATTTTTAAAATAGTTGACTTTCTGTTGATTGCCTACTATCATACTTTCTTAGTCTTTGTAATATTCAGCTTCAATTTATTTTTTTCGAGCCATTTAGAAACCTGTTCTAAATCATGATTTAACTTTCTTACCAGTTCTATTTGGTCGTCATCATCAATATAAATTATGGTGTCGTCAGCGAAAAAAATGATATTTAGAGTACTTAAATATTTTTGCCATATCATTAATATATATTATAAATAGCAGGGGTCCTAGTATACTTCCTTGAGGAACTCCTACACCTATATTTCGTTCTTTCGACACAACATTTTCACATTTTACTTTCTGCCTCCTGTTATTTAAGTAACACTCAAACCATTTCCATACCACTCCACTTATTCCATATTTTCCGAGTTTATCTAACAATATCCTTCTATCTATCGTCTCAAATGCTCTCTTCAAATCTAAAAATATTACTCCTGTCATTTTCCCTTTATCTTTCGTTTCCTTCCATTCATTAATAACATACTGTAATGCGCTTTCACAGTTATAACCTTCTCTAAAGCCCGACTGAAATTTACTCAATATTTGTTTTTGTAAAATAAAATCTAAAAATTGTAAGTATACTATTTTTTCCAATATTTTTTCAAAGGCTGGCAACATATTTATAGGTCTACATTCTTCAGCTTTTATAGTTTTAGGTACTTTTCTTACCGGTATTATTGTCGACACTTTTAGGGAACTAGGCACTATACCTCTTTCTAAGGAGCTATTAATTAGATTTAGCATTGGGTCTGATAGGACGTCAAAATGATCCTTGTAGAAAGACACATCAATTTCATCTGGACTAGCCTTATTGGTCAACTCGTAAACAATATTTTTTTAGTTCCATTTTTGTTAACATTTTGAAGTTTTGCATTTGTACTTCGTCCACTCTGGTAAATTCAAAGCTATGATCGTTATCTGGAATACTACTAACTATATCCGTTATGCTAGATATATAGTATTCATTAAATTTTTCCGACACCACCCTCGGGTTTTTATATATTTGATTTTCTATTTGAATTTCTGTAAATGGGTCATCGTATTTACTTGAAATTAGAGATTTTAACGACTTCCACATTCTTTTTGTATCATACCTACATCTATCTATTTTATCTTCATAATAACTACATTTTTCTTGTTTAACTATGTTAACAACATTGTTGCGGCTTGATTTATAGCATGACCAATTACTTTCACTGTTGTTTGTTTTAAATTCTTTATATTTTCTATCCCTGTCCCTAATAGCCTCTAACACTCTCGCATTAAACCATCCCTTATGCATATTTTGTATAATCATTTCTATCTTTGGATTGACATCGTCTAATATTTTTACGAGACTACTGTGGAATGAGTCATATTTTTTATCTATATCAGGTTCTCTGTAATCAATTTGTATATTATTTAGTTTATTTCTTAACAGATCAACATCATATTGTTTACTTCTGATCACACATTTTTTATTAAATGAACTACCTGCGATATCTATTTTTATTATACAATGATCTGAAATATTGGGCTCATCTACAACTGTAGCTGTGATTTCATAATCATTTGTGATGACTAAATCAATCATTGTCGCTCCCTCACCAAATATGTGCGTTGGGGATTGTACAATTTGCTTCAACCCATGATCATTACAACATCTTTTTAATCTCCTTGTATTTGTATAATTATTAGAGAGCCAATTAATATTAAAATCCCCCATGACTATAATTGTACCTTCTACATATACACTTTGTTCAATCCAGTTTTCCAGATAGTTAAGGAATACTGAATGAGACTCGTTAGAGGAGTGATATATTCCACCAATTGTGTAATATTTACTGTTTATTTTAACCCTAAGTACTAGGAACCAAACATTCTTTTCAATACATTGTGACAAGATCTCTTTAAATTCAACATCCTCTCGAATATAGTAAACAACCCCCCCTGTAAATCTGGTTTCCGAATTTAACCGTACCAATCTATAATTATTTATCAGGATTTCATAATGTTCAATATCTGCTGTTACCCGACTTTCTGTTAAGCAAACTACAACAGGTTTGTTAATTGTTATATAATATTTAATTTCATCTAGATGAGCAGTTAAACTCTGAATATTAAGGACAATTATGCTAGTCATCACATTTTCATGAATAATTATTTGCTTATTTATTTCTCTCACCTTACTTAATTGTACAACTCACTGACGATGATCAACAAAAGAACAATTACAATAATTACTGCATATCTTTCTATAATATCCTGCTGTTCCCATCAAAAAGTATATTCATGTGAGATGACTGTTTAACACTAACATAGTCTTTCACAAAACACCAAAACACCACATACTGTACATAATGCGCGTCTCGCCAACCAAGTTGGCATCATCTGGAGGCGATTAAAACTAACCTTATGTTAACAATGTAATATGTTTATCCAATAGAGCTGACTATTTGGGATTGGCCCTCTGTCACTATTCATACTATTTTTACGCTTTATACTTTCCAAGCTTTCAATTGCATCTAGCTGTCTAATATTTATTACATTCCTCATTAATCTTAAATTGCTAATATCTATTTTACGGTTGCTCTCAAACGCATGTTGGCAATACAATCTGTTATACCATATTTGAGGTAAACTATCCAACAAGTAAGATTGAAACAAACGAAAACTTGGGTATTTACGAAACTAGCTGTGACTGTAATCAAAAGTATATTGGAAAAACCAGACAATCAATTCAAAGTAGATTCAATGAGCGTTTATTATCAGCTAAATATTTTTACTTCATTAAAAATGTAAATATTGGCTATTTGAAACCATTTTAAGTACTATGTAATGAGGGAAACGTCTCATAAGGTAAAAAATTTATATTTACAAAAATAACGAGTTTTTGCCCTATTTCACGACGTCATTTCTCCAGTCTTATTAATCGCAGATAACTCCACGTAGCCTCATTTTCTTCGCCATATAATGTAGCTTAAGCATTTTCCCAGTCCGAGGCGTGGGAAGATTACCGACCAAAACAATGAAAACAGAAACGTGATTTTTGTACTTTTTTTGGTACTACTTTGAACTGCTATATCACCGGTCTTATTAATACAATTTAAATTATTTAGTTTAGGTATTGTATTATTTATTGTTTACTATTATTTTTAAGCCCGGCCCGGCCCCGCTCTGCCCAACCTAACAATCGCCCCTACGTTCTCATACGCGGGGACGCTAGGTCGGCAACGGTCCGGGTGTCTGGCAATGGACATACACTCTGCTCATTTTAATTGTAAAATAAATAATCTTGAATTTGGTTTTGAATTGGTCTTATTTCTGTCGTTGGAGAAAATTTTAAAAAAGGTATTGCGTATTTTGCAAAATTCTCAATAAGTTCGAAAATACAGCTCACAAACTAAAAAAATATACCCCTATCAGCAGTTTTCTTCTCTTTCTCTGAATTCGTTTCTGTAAAATGAAATACTTCAAATTTACATCAAAATAAATTAATTAATTAATACAATATAATATTTATTTTTAATTTTTTCCTATTTAAAACTTAATTTGACTAGCCTAATGATAATTGAGAATAATTATTTGTAGTATTCTTAAAAGAAACCTTGGTCTACACCACCGCTTAACAGATTTACTTACCCTCCTATATTCTACAAAACTTTCTATTTAAATTTAATAGTCGTTTATCTAAATTGGATGCTGATATATAGTAGCTATCAAAAGCAGTTGTTATTGAAAGTTTTCAAAGTTATAAGTTTTTTGTAATTCCTCGAAGAGCGTTAAAATAATCAGCTACTTTTTTGTTACAGAACTCTGGCTATAACAGTAAAGAATACGCATCGGTTAATGACGTGGCGTTCGGTTAAAGGAAAACGGGGAGTGATTTCGTGGCAATGATGGCTCCTGGAGGCTCATGTTACAGCGTACAGTTCCGTAAAATGTACTATAAAGCCAATTGCGCCTTTGATAATATTCCCTATCATATCTGCCGATAAGTTTGTCAAATATCTACGTCGCTTTTCAAAATTTTCTGGGAAAACTCATTTTAAATTCAATTAAATTTTCGGCTTGACGGGAATGCACAAATTAAATCAAGTCATCATTGTCTTTTTTTTTGTATTATTTTTTGCTACAGGATAAACTGATCAAGTAGAAACGGAAAGGCCTTGAAATTTCGTTGGATTTTGAACAGTTGTACAGGATTATTCATTATAAATTACCCACCCCTTATCATCGTTGTTATTGCCTATAGAAAAAAAGTTTTAAATAAAAGTTGTGTGATTATGACTGAATTTTGTTAAAATGCTGTCAAAAGTATATCAGCGTGCAGATTTCAGGGGATACAAAAAAAATAATATATGTTTTAAATATATGAAGGAAATTTGCTTTTTAATGTTTCAACAATATTTTATTAGAAACTCTACACGTGTTTCGGCTTTTTAGGCCTTTGTCAAGAGTACAGGGAATACTGAATAGTAAAATTTGTGTCCATTGCTTATATAACTACATCTGGTACCTACTATAAAACTATTGTAAAGTATGTTTTTATAAGTGGAATGTTACTTTATTTTTCAAATCTAAATTATTTTATTTAAAATATGGTGGCCTGTAAAAATTTGTTGTTCATTCGTTAAGTTTTTATTATTTTTTTTTATTTTTTGATTTTATTATTATTTTTTTTTTTATTTTTTTTTAATTTTTTTTTTTATTTTTTTTTTTATTTTTTTTTTTATTTTTTTTTTTTTTTTATTTTTTATTTTTTTATTTTTTTTATTTTTATTATTTTTATTATTTTTTATTATTTTTTTTTTATTTTTTTTTTATTTTATTTTTTTTTTAATTTTTTATTTTTTTTATCTTTTTTATTTTATTATTGAATGAACAACAAATTTTTACAGGCCACCATATTTTAAATAAAATAATTTAGATTTGAAAAATAAAGTAACATTCCACTTATAAAAACATACTTTACAATAGTTTTATAGTAGGTACCAGATGTAGTTATATAAGCAATGGACACAAATTTTACTATTCAGTATTCCCTGTACTCTTGACAAAGGCCTAAAAAGCCGAAACACGTGTAGAGTTTCTAATAAAATATTGTTGAAACATTAAAAAGCAAATTTCCTTCATATATTTAAAATATTTAATAATGTTTCACAAGGAGCCACCCGCAGAATCAGTTCAGTGTATTAAAAATAATATATTTTTTTAAATGGGATACCCCATATATTATTAAATTTTTGGAATAATCCTTCGTTCCTGATTTCATACCCTATGTTATCCCTACCATATACCATTTTTGAGTTATTAAACGTCATAGCTCACTTTAATAATGTTAACTTTTCCATATTTACAGTAACTAGTTTAACTAAGATATTCGACGTTTAATAATTCGAAAACGGTTTATGGTAGGGGTAACATATGGTATATTTTTGAAATCAGGAACAAAGGACATTCCAAAAATTTTATAATATACAGGGTATCCCATTTAAAAAAATACTATTTTTCTGTATCCCTTGAAATCTACAAGCTACTGTACTTTTGGTAGCATTCTAACAAAATTCAGTCGTAACCACACAACTTGTATTTAAAACTTTTTTTTCTATAGACAATAATTAC
>JANEYF010005450.1:77500-94137 GCA_029963845.1 Rhamnusium bicolor | reverse complement strand
AAAATATTTAGTTTTCGAGATATTTAACTTGACATTTTTTTTCTCGATTTTCGACACTCATAACTGATATTCTGGGGTTATGTTGCAACACCCCCCGTCCAATTGTTGGCATAACACAATAAGCTGGGGGTTGTACTTATTGACCGGTAGATCAGTGAGCAGGTCGTTAATAAGGGCTTAGATTGATTTGTGTTCTCACCAAAATCTAGGCTGGGCGCCAGTACCAAATAATTAAAATTTTACTTTAAAAGGTAAAGATAACGTTAATACTTGAATTCGGTTGGGAAGGAAGTTGAATAAAAAGATATTATTTAATAAAAAAAAATATAATAAAGACTGCCATATGTACACAATATTTAAATTGGCTCAGATGGCCTCTTTCAGTCAAAAAATTTATTTGTGGTTGAAGACCAACAACTAACCACACAAAAAATGATATTGAAAGAGAAAAAAAACAAAAAATGAAATTCCTGATCTCTTACAAATTTCTTCTGACCAAATATAAATGTTTACTGGGTTTACGTAACTTCTAATGGGTTGTCCAGCGAAGAATCCACCAACGGCTAAGCTCTTAATGGGTTCGGTGTCAATTTGACTCACCACTGTCAGTATTGCAGTTACCCTTGAGAAAAAATGCCAGTTGTATAAAATATCATTTTCCTGCTCCACCCAGTATATAGTGATCAGTTCGATCCACCAGTTGTCCTCTACTCTTGGTTCAGGTATTAATATAAAAAGGGGGAGAGTTTTATGAGATCAGTATTATAGGCAAAACAAAGTAAAAAGCTGCGACGTTTGAATTGTCCAGGTACGTAGACAAAATATGAGAGTTAACACAAATTTACGGAGTAAATTGCAAACTAAACAAACTAGGATCGGTATCCTACAATATTTTAGGAAGCTGAAGACTTCAACTAACTTAAGTATCAATAAAAGTTACGTTAAATAGAAAAATTACTAGTCCAACAAATAAACTAGGTGTAGCTACGTTAATAAACAAGTGAAATAGGTATTCACTAAATGTTAAGATATTTTTTTTCCTAAAAGAAGTTAATCTTCAAGAAAATAGAATTTAGAATGTCTGTATACAGACAGACAAGTAGAAAGATAACGTAAATAAATATTTACTAAATATAAAACAATATGATAGTTTTCAACTTAAAGGTAACGTTAAATTAAATTATTTATTAGTTCCTCGGAGAGAGGGAATAATGAATTGCAAATAAAGTTAAATAAAGATATATAACTTGGCTATATGTTTACTGTAGATAATCAAAAGTTAATCAATTGCCAGATAACTAGGCAGGTATCTTTGCCAGAGAACTAGGCAAAGCTCCACTAGAGCAGCGTTCCTGATTAAATACTAAGTAAACGTTCAAGTACGCATTCGATATTTTAAATTTAGAAAAACCTTACGTTACTGAGGTCGGGTTGATAAATATATGCACTGATATAAAATAATCCACCACAAAAGAAATGCACCAAATTAGATAATTTTCACAAAGGTTATAAACAAATAGGTTTGGTCCAACTAGGTGTACCAATCTCCAAATGTCACCAGTCACCACTGTTCAGAGCGCTACCAACGTAGCAAGTGACCTAAAACATCAACAGACAAAGACAGAAAACAACTAACTACGATACAAAATAGCGACATCCGTTGCCGAGTAAATCTAAAATTTACAATATCCGAAAGTTAGTTTAAATTAGCACACGAACTTATTACAATATCAGAGGCATATTAGATAAATTGCCAACAAGGCACGATAAATCGATACTAATCAATATTAACGATGGCTGTTCCAAAGAACAACCAAGGTGAACGGATCACCCAAAAAGCAAATTCGCCCAAGGCGTAAATTAAGATAATTACGGTACAATATTATTATGAAAATTACCTCAAAGGTACTTTAAATCACTATAGCAACTTTTTAAATAATGATGATCATAAAATCAAATGATAATACCAGAAAACATATAAATTTTACCAGACCGCAGAATTAGAGATGGTTTCCATCTGAACACTAGTAAGAAGGAAGAAGCTCCGTTCTGTTCTCCCACCTAAACTCGGTTACAGTTTGGAAAGAGACAGACATTTGAGAGTAGAGTATAAGCAATAAAGATAGATAGATATTTAGTGCCAAAAATCTGTAAAACTAACTGTTCCAGTAGAAATCAGTGGCGCCATTTGGATTAGACTAGCAGAAACTTAATTCATCGTGGAACACAACAAACTGGAATGAAATAGCTTGCAATTTCGTTACAATGTCAATCATCAGTAAAAATATTTTTGGACCTGTGATATACAGGGTGCGAAAAAAAATCTTGTCAAACATGATAAAAGGAAAATTTGAAAAATCTTCGCTAATTCAAATATTATTAAACCATAAGATGCACCACTGAACATTCTACAACTTTGCAATAACGTTCCCTATACCTAAGTTTGATACTTTCTGTAAACAACGTACTTTTATGGAAAATTTGCTTTTAGCTATGTTTCTTTGTCTTGATATCGTAGTGAGCGCCTGTCAAAAGATTAACCTGTAAAATTTTCTTGTTTTGAGTTTTGAGGGTAACATAATTACCTTAATAAATTAAATGAATTATTCTAAGGAAGAGTTGGTAAATATCATGTGTGCTCTAGAAGCCCATGGTAATTGTTTATTAGGAGCCCGTATTTACAAGGCAAATCATTCAGATTCATAGCGATATCCGTACTGCGTACTGATTGTTTTAAAAATGTGAAGGAGAGATTTGAGAGGACAGCACATGCTAATTATGAAAAAACAACCAGGATACATGAAGCTAGCAGGGGGGATGGTTTAATCAAATCACTATTTTGGCGTCAGTAGTAGAAAATCCAAATATCAGTGTCAGGCAAGTCAGTGATGAAATTTGAGTTTCCAAGATCTTGGTGAGTAAATTGCTGAAAAAGAATAAGTTTCACCCTTATCATGTCGAGTACCACCAAATCATTATCGAACCTGGATTTCCAAAACCGTAGTTTTGTGATTGGACACTGATAAAAACTCAAGAGGATCCAAATTTTATTCTAATATTTTATTCACGGATAAGTCATCATTTTCGAATACCCGCAGAGCCAATCAACACAATTTTCACCATTATGCCCAGGATATTGCGAGAGGAAGATCAACAGCACGCGTAGAACATATTGTTGGACTATACTTTTTTTGAAGCCAATTTAACTGGAAACATGTACTTGGAATTTTTGCAAAATGAGTTGCCTGTTGTGCAAAGGCATATTAAATCCGATGTTATAGTTCGACAATGGTTTCAACACGATGGTGCCTCTCTTCATTCTACATTAACGGTAATCTTGTTCGGGAACGTGGTTACTGTTTATTCATCATAATTATTGTTATTTCACGTTAGAAAATATCTAAATGAACCATATCCAAACGCACGATCACCGAACTTAACGTGCTTAGATTTTTTTTGTGGGGTTATATTAAAGATAGTGTATACGAAGTACCACCAACTGTACATGCTACTTTAGGTGGTATTTAACGCTCTATGGAATTTCCGAAGAAAAAAATACCCTTTTATAAATAAAAAGCCTCAATGGAATTCTTAAGATTTTGCCCGAAACATCACTAGTGCTCTCTGTTGCATTTGTAAGAATGTTTCAGACCCTAATTTAGCAATACATTCTGGGGATACTTGAGGGCCTACTGGAGTAGAAAAACTTGATGTTGTTGGTTGCATCATACGCATGTTAACTGAGATATTGGAATATTGAAAAAGTGGTCCACTGAGATATGGCATGCAAGGTGAAAATTGTACGGACTACCTTGTTCCTGCTGCTATTCAGATTGTAATTAACTTACGGCATTATCTGGTCCTTTCTGTGAATTAGTGGTGTTCTGATGTTGTGATACATGTTGTTTTCACTTGCCCCACGTTGGGCGCCAAAATATGAGCCGAAACATTTTTGATTAGGGTTTCAGGGTGATTCCAAGTGATATTAATTATAACAATGTAATCAAGACCATTTATTGTGTTCAAATAAGGATGCCAAAACTGATTTTTACATTATAACCTGATACCGATATTGAGATAGTAATATTTACCTGACATCAAGGCACTAGCCACAATAATTATTCAAAAATTAAGTATTCGGCAGACAAAAACCTCTGTGGCTGTCTACAATAGCATAGCAGAAATGAAATGCTCTCCTCAGTTGGCATCATATGGAGATGATTAAAACTAAACTTATGCTGATAATCTACCCTATTTATACCTAACCTATTGTCACGGTTCGATGAACCGTAACCCACTAATCAATAAAGCGGGCTATTTAGGATAGGCCCTTTGTCACTCTTCATACTATTTTTACACTTTATGATTTCAAGCTCTCAAATGCACCCAGCTGTCTAGTATTTGTTACATTTCTAATTAATCTTAAATTGCTAATATCTATTTTATGGTTATTCTCAAACGCATGTTGGGCAACACTACACTTATCTGTTCTACCATATTTGAGATGGGCCATATGCTCTTTGATCTAGTTTGGTCTTTTAGTCTGTCCAACATATTTTTGAATACAATCTTTACAGCTAATTTCGTAAATCTCCGACTTTTCGTTTGTTTCAATTTTGTTTTTTGAATTGCCAAATACTAGACAGCTGGATGCATTCGAAAGCTTGGAAACATAAAGTGTAAAAATAGTATGAATAGTGACAGCGGGCCTATCCCAATTAGCACATTTTATTAGTTAGTAGGTCACAATAGTTTAGGTATTAGGTAGATTGTTAGCATAAGTTTGGTTTTAAGCATCTCCAGATGATGCCAACTTGGTTGGCGAAACGAGCGTCGAGTGCTGTATATAGTGTTTTGGTGTTTTGTGGAAAACTATATCAGTGCTTTAAAAAGTAGTTAGTCTAATTCTCTACTAGACGATGTGAAAATGTTCACAGGTGGTGTTTAAAGTTTTTTAACGTCTAATTAAGAGGTCATGACATCACAGATCAAATAATAATAACTGTAACCTAAAAAAACGAGCATTAAACTGATAAATGAATCTATTATTGTATTCAAATGAGTGCCGTAAAAATGATAGCACTCTCAGTTACTACTTCTAAACCTATTAAAAATACCAGAAACAAGTCAGATTAAAAAATCCTGATTTTTATGAATAGCTTTTAATTTTATTTGAGATAAATCTTGGACTTAATTTCAAACAGAATGATTTATGCGGTATGGGTTTAACAACAAATCCTATGCATTTAAAAGAACATAAAGTAAGGAACTATACAGCTAGATTTCTCTTCTAGTCTTCTATATCATTACATGTATTTTTAAACTAGCTTGACCATTGCCGTATCAGGGGAAAGGACAATGATAAATTTTCGTTGCGTAATACATTTTTTTTCTATAAAAACCAGCCTAACGTAAACCAAAATTAATAATTCATTTAATAATATGTTTATTGATAATATTTAGCAACTAAAGTGTACAATACTCTGCCCATATCGTACAAAATATTAGACGAAAGAAATTTTAAAATAAATACTAAGAATTTACTTAAAAGTAAATCATATTCTTCTGTTGATGAGTACCTGAATGATTTACAATAAATTTTAGAATTATTAAGTTTTGATTTAATTTGTGGCCTCTGTTTTATATTCTGTTTTATATGTTTAATATATATAATTTTTCATTTATGTAATGTGTTGTATGTATATTTTACATTTCATTAATTTAATTTAATTAAAATTACTGTTATATTGTCTGATTTTGCAGATATATCTTTGTATCCTATATCATGTATATGATCCAGTGGACAAATAAATTATTATTATTACAGCGTGAGCCAAAATTTTTGAAAAATAACTTCTTTCAAAAAATTTTAAAACGCGTTGAACGATTTTGATATACATTAGAACTTTTTCAGTTAATCATAAGAATATAGTGATGTCATCGATATATAATAATTACCAAGTTCTTTATTAGAAATATTTTTTAAATGGAGTAACCGATTTTTTTAAATAGAAGTGAATAGAAAATAGAGAAGTTGGGTGATATAATATGAGATCTACTGATAGTTCACGAGATACAGATTGAAATGAAAACTTATTATTTGACAAAATGGCATAAAATGTGATTATTCAAATTAAAGATTATTTTCGTGTTGTAGATTTTAAATCATTTTTACGTGGGGACAGTCAAAATAAACCGAACTTTTTTTTTTTTGCCGCTGGACGCGACCTCATTGAAGATGATTGGCGTTTAATAGTGGATGAAATGAATGAAAAAAAACTGGGATAAGCCATGACAGGGTGCAATCCATGATTCGGAACGGATTAAAGTTTAGAAAAATTTCGGCGAGGTAGGTTTCACGCTTATTATCCAGATCAGAAAGATGTGGCAGTTCAAATTTCTAAGAGACTTTTGAATCTGTATAGACGCATTTTTTTAAGTGAATTCTAATCTCTGATGAGTCATGGGTGCATCATATACCCCGAATCAAAGCGGGTCAGTATGGAGTGGTGACAAAAAATCGATTTCTTCATGAAGGAAGGACAGTTAATGTTGTATTTAAAAGACGTGACCATAACCCAAGAGAAAGACATAGGTGCACCGGATGTGCACTGGATCACCGTTGAACATCCACCTTACAGTTCCAAGTTGCCTCGTTTGATTACCATTTGTTCGGATTCAAGGAGGCGTTGGGAAGACAACGATCTGAAAATAACGAAGAGGTGGAAGAATTCGTGCGCAATAAGCTTTGGATACGCCTCACTACTTTTATGATATGGACATAAAAAAACTACCAATCTGGTGGTGCAAATGCTTAGATGTTAGTGGAAACTATGAAGAAAAATAAACTTATGTGTATTGATAACATTTTAATCGAATAAAGAGTTTTGGAAAAAGTTCGGTTTATATTTGACTGTCCCACATACATATTCTTTTATCGAACAATTGAAGGTGTATTTTCTTTGTTTTGTTGACTCATTAAATTAGTTCATGTGTCAGCGCGAATGATCTTGTAAAGAATCAAAATGTCAGCGATCATACACATGAAAAAAAATTAATTAACCCTGGTGTTATTTGCCTTTTCAGTCAAATACTTTTTATCACCATTTGACATTAATTAATTTTTGATTTTTTTACCACTTAGACTATTTAGAAGTAACACTTTTCAATTTGTATTTGTTTTACTGTAGAGCTCATACTTGTTCGAAGTGTTCATTTAAATGACTGGCAAAATAGAGAAACAGTGAAAAGTACATCGAAATTTTGATGCTTAGTAATATTAATACCTGGAAACTAACAACATCCTTTCCACATTTGTAGTTTGCAATTTTCTACTGGTAAATAAATAGCGTAACGACGGTTCATCTTGTTGTAAACCTTGCTACGTTCTCTCCTTTTTCATCCAGGATTTTATCTACTATAACCATCTTTTTCATTCTTTAGTTCGTTTTTAAGTCTAATAATTCTCCTAAAATTGCCACTGATTTAGAAAAAGTATATCTTACTTTTTCTAAATTAGAAGAAACAGTTTTTTGTCGAGCGCCCATAGTGGAATATTTTCGGACACTGAACATAAATGTAGTCACATAAAAATTGCATATGGAAACCCAAGTTTTTTCCACCGACGCGACGCCAAACTGATAGTAAACGTTTTTACAACTTGAAAAGTACGTGGAAAGCGAGCGAATGTCACTGACATAGTATTTGATTGATGTATCATCAAAACTGAATCGGAGCACCAGTTTTGCTAGATGGTAGCTCAAGCGCAACAGAATGAGTTCAGAACTTTTAGTTCGTTTAAGGTATGCCTAAATACACATCTTTGTTGAGATTCAAAACTTTATCAGTTATTTCTGTCAAAAGTCGAAATTTGTTCCTATTTGACTGGACTATAATGTGGTGTTTATAAAGTACCTTGTGGTGCAATTTACTACACCACAAGGTGATGGTAAATAAAACTTTATTATTATTTTTTCCTCCAAATTGAAGGGTTTAAAATTCAGGAATGAAAAGAGAAAAAGCCCTTTTTTAAACTGTCTTTATTTTGATAATTTATATTATCATCTCCTGGTCTGGATGGTATCTATTCAATCCTGCTTCAAAAGGGACATATATATCACGTTTGTGTAAAATATTCAGAGCTTGTTTAGCCTGGAGACACATACCATATCTATGGCGGAAGGTAAAGGTCATCTATCTACCAAAGATAGGCAGGATATCAGACCAAAAGCCCAAGTCATATAGACCCATAAGTCTATCCTCTTTTCCACTAAAAATATTGGAAAAATTATTGTACAAAAGTGAATACAGGCTGCCCCCAAGAGGGGGTAATTATTTCCACTGCTGGGGGCGACCCTTGTTGATGAACTCCTTCGAAAAATGTCCGCAGATGGCTTTTATTACCTAGGGTACGCTGACGATCTAGTAATAGTAGTCAATGGACGATTTGCGAACACGATATTAGAGCGCTCACAAAGTACCCTAAAAATTGTCGACAGGTGGTGTAGTGAGGAAGGACTTTCCATAAATCCTCACAAAACCACTATCATCAACTTTACACGAAAAAGATCTGTGGAAGGCCTAAAATCTCTAGAACTCAAGGGAGTGAAAATTCCATTTGCCAGTAAGGTGAAATATCTAGGAGTCATCTTCGACCAAAAACTGACATGGAATGCCCACATCCAAAAAGTCACACAAAAAGCCATAATTGCTCTGGGAAGGTGCAGAAAGATGTGTGGGAATAACTGGGGATTGAAACCAAAAATAATCCTATGGTTATACGCCAGGGTAGTGAGACCCATGATAACCTACAGATCAGTAATATGGCGGACTAAGACACTGCAGTTGGGAGATATAAGGCTGTTAAGCGCCGTACAAATGCTCGCCTGCCTGTGCGCCACGGAGATCATAAGAACCTCTCCTATGGCCGTATTAGAGGTCCTGCTGAACCTGTCACCACTACATATATTTATCCAAGGAGAAGTTCGTTCAGTGGTACACAGGCTAATGCAAGGCTCAACGCTCATAAGGCAGCAGCACGGAACAGAGCACCAGAGGTTATATTTAAAGTTGAAGGTGCATTCTATACTAGGAGTGTCCACGGACAGCATAGTCCCGAAGTATAACTTCAATAAAAACTTTCAAATTATAATACCAGAGAGGGAAGACTGGAAAAATGATCCCACATAACAGCACAAAAAATCTGGTATACGGACAGCTCCAAGACAGAAGAAGGAGTGGGAGCCGGGATTTACAGGATAAGGTCAGAAATGAAAATCCCGATATCTAGGAAGATACGCCACAGTATTTCAGGCTGAAGTGGCCGCAATACAGTGGTTGTCAAAGGAAGTAATAAGGCAAGAGTCAATCAGCCATTTTCTCCGATAGCCAAGCGGCACTAAAAGCAATCAGTTCCATGCAGGTTGACTCAAAACTGGTATGTGTAAATGCCCAAAAAGACCTAGGTAGTCAAAATAAATTGACCATGGTGTAGGTATCAGGACACGAGGGACATAAGGGAAACGAAAAGGCGCATCCACGGTCCTAGTGAGACCCGAACCGTTTTGTGGTATGGCCAAGCCAGGCAAACGACATCCATTAAGGAATGAATGCAAAATATATCTCTGAAATGGTGGAAGGGCTTCCCGTAACAGAGACAGGCCAAAAAATTCATTAATGAAAGATCGGGTAAATTTACGAAAGACCTACTATGCCAAAATAGAAAAGCCATTAGGATAATAGTGGGTTTTTTAACAGGACACTATCGGCTCAATAGACAATATGAATCTGATGGGCCTGGTACAGGATGCAACAAGCAAATTCTGCCAAGAGGAAGAGAAATCCTCAGTTCATGTGTTGTGCCACTGTGAAGGCCTTGCTAGACTTAAATTCCAACTACTTGGGGAACAAAACCAAAAGCGGATAGCTACACTAAGAACCCTTTATCAATCTGTGGTATCTGATAGAAAGGACAAAGCTGGATAAGTAGCTCTAAGGAAATTAATAGGAGCTCCACAATAGACCCACAGGGGGTCGTGGTGGTCAAGGCCAATCAGGCACCTCTTCCATTATAATCTAATCTAATCTCTAATCATCAGACTAGTGCTTTCTTTGTCATTATTAAAAAACCAGTTTTTACATTGCCCAGGTAATGATAGTACAAATTATCAAAACGTCGACAGTTAAAAATTCTTTTTTGGTTTTTTTATCATATTATTGAAAGAGAAATTTCATAGTCGCCTCTGGTATAAATTTTGAATCACAACCCATAAATATTTACTTAGTTTGACACCGACCCTGTCCTATGTGTATTGAAGGATAAATTATCATGCGATCTAATCGGGAATCAAACTCAAAGCATTTCCACACTTTCATAGTTTCATGTCACAAATAAATCTTGTCTCCATTTATAACGCAAGATAGATCGTTTCCCAGCGTACTCACGCTACTTTTTTCGTGTTCTCGCTTTAAAAGCTATTAACGATTTTGTTTTGGAGTACACATAACGGCGATGTCGGTTTTAAATTAATAGTGCGTTAGAAAATTGAAAAATATTCGACGGTGAGATCAAGGCTCCTCCACATGAATGACTGAAACGAGAAACAAATACCGAAATTAATTTATCTGAGATTTATTATTTTTTTTATTTATGTTGGTTCCTCATTTTATTGCCTATATACTATTGCTTAACGAGGTGTGTTTTTATAACACGCAGAATTATTAGACATTTATTGATGAACGGATGAACCTTCTGATTCTGGAAATTATTTAAATATGTCCATTGCGCTGTTGTAGCTTTTACAGCTAAAAAATGTTACCAGGACAGATCCGTATTTAGCTTAACGTTTTAAAATTAAATGAATGAATTTGTAATTGGTTTCAACATGTTTCTTGAATAATTTTCTTGCAGATTATTAAAAATTTGAAGATAAATAACTGTGTCAGAAAAATTGTCATTGTGTATCGAGGTCCGTAAAGAAGTAGGTTACCACTTAACTTGTCGAGGAGAAACGGAAGGGGAATGTAACGCGTCATAGTGTATGCCTTGTTGTGAATCATACGTTTGTTGTGTTCATTTTATAATCGTTTTATGTGGTTATTTGCTATTATCTTGATATTTTGCTTATAACTGTTATTAGTTATGTTATATTATATTGGTATGGACCTCTTTTTATAGTTTTTACGTATTTTTTTGACATTTTAAGTGCCATTTGGATTTTTATATAAAGAACAATATTTGGTTTAAATTACGTTTATTTTAAGAAGGTATGTTTAATAAGATGAAGTATATTTATTTTAATGAGAAGAAATATCCAGTTAATAATAAATAATTGTTTTAAGTTGACCGGAACTATATGCAGTGTTGCTATTTGTAAGAGTAATGCTGAGAGGGCAAAGAAGAATGGAGAAAGATATCATTCTCGTTTCCTACAATATTAGTAATTATAGTAAAGAGTGGATTAGAAAATGTTAAAGAAAGGGAAAAATTTAACTCCGATAATAAAAGACTTTGAAACAAACATGTTTTATACAATTGATGATTTTGAAGATGGAATGAAATCAAAATTGATGAAACTTTGACAAAAATGTCCAGCCCAACTGCAAGAGGTGAACGTGTTAAATCTAAAGAACGCAAAGAGATCGTTACACAAATTTTAAGTTCATTATTGCCTATAGGAAATGTGGAAAACATTCCATCCACTAGTAAAGGAAATCCCCATGAAGGTGTATATGAAGAATTACTACGTAATTATAATTTTCTCTTGCTAGAGAATGAAGAATTTAAGAAAAAAAATCAAAGAAAACGAAAAACAGCTTGCTTTTATAAATAAAGGAAAATTATAGTTGCAAAAACTTGTTAAATAATATGAAGGACAATCAAATTCAAGAGTAAAAAGAAATATAGGTAAAGTTTGCCAGACCGCGTAGCTGGCGTCTGGATCTCGATTACGTAACTCGGTCTGATAGACCGAGATGGTGGTACTGTACAAATATAACAATATAGACCGAGTTATGGCAGTCAATGTATTAAAGAGATTGAATTCTTTATATATTTGTTTTTTATTTGTCTTAATGTAAAATACCTTCCTGTTAATAAAATATTTTAAACATGAAGTTCTAGTAATCAGCAGTTTCAAAACAATTTTATCGTATTTTTTTTGAAAATCGATAACTTAATTTTATATGGGAATTAAGAGAAAAATATCTGATGTGGCCAGCACATAACTTTCTTAAACCAGTATATATCATCCTGATCTAAAAAAATCATTCTGTTTAATTCTTCACTTACCTCAATTAAATTTTAAAAACGTACCTTGAAATGTTTCATACAAATTTTTTTAATAATTAATTATCAGCGTCCTTCGATACTGTCAATAATAATTCATATCATATATTTTAATAATTTCTTCTTATTGACATTGACATTTTTGTAACTAAATTAGATATTTCAAATGTCAAACTGCCAGATTTATCCTAACCCCATTTTATGAGGTCAAATGCGTACAAAACTTCAGTTTACATCAGCTTTATTTAAGTACTTGGAAAATATATTTTATTCGCTTGATATAAGTAGACATGATTTATAATCTTTCATCAAGAATATATTTTTTTGTAAAGTCAAATACAAAAAAAGTTTGGGTCCAGTGGACCCAAAGAGTTGTCCAATTTTGCTCATCACCGAATTTTTCATTGTCTTTGGCCTTTATAACAAGTGTACCAAATTTGAAAGCTTTATCTCAAAAGCTGTGGTTGCTATCGCGATACTACAGACAGGCAGACAGATTTTTTCCATAAAGTTAAGTTTTTTCATTATAATTTGTCGAGATTCGTCTACAAATGCAATAAAAATAAGTAACTTGTAAGTATATTGGTATTTCTTAAAAAAAAGAAAAGGGAGGACATTTTATTATATAGAAGAAGCAACACCAGGTCCTACAACTATATTATGTAATAGCTCTAAGCAATCGTGTATTTTTTTGTCCTTTTATATGGGAAAATACATCATGCTTAGATTGTATAAAGGACTTGTTACAAGGAGCTTTAAAAGCATTTTTTGTACAGTTCAGTATAATCTGACCTTCCTAAAAACTAATGATAGGTCTGTTTATGAGGATGATGAAACATTACTCATCATGAGAGTCACGTCTTTGCTTCTTAAAATGTGTTTAGTTAATAATTGGAATTTAATAATATCCATAATGAAATAATAATAAGGATTTTGCCTGATTTCTTTTATAGCTTAATTTCAGTCTATAGTAATCCTCACTATAATTTTTAATGTCTTTCAAGTTTCAAATGTATAAAAAACATTTATTAGGATATTCCCAGGATTTATGATATTAAAATGTAAATTTACACACTGCCATAATTGCAGTGGTGGGTTGTCAGGGGAGGCACTGAAAATCATAAAATAAATAAAAATGCTAAAAAATGTGTTTCAAAATGTAATTCGAAGTCATGTCTTATTTACAATTTATTTTACATTTATTTCTGATTATACTATGTATAATTTCTCTTTTAAACTATAAAATAAAATTTTCATTCGAATATTTCATTTTCAAACAGGGAGAAGGAAAAGAGAGATATATTCAAACAATTGAAATTTTAATAATGTTATGGTATGGGTGTAACAGAGAGCTTAGCGAACTTAAGGTTAAAACAAAACATTCTAACAGGGTCAAACGGACCGGAAACTGGGGAAAACATAAAGAGGCACTGACAGAGTATAATAAAACATTGAGAAAGTCTAAATGGAGAAATTGAAGGGGATTCCGTAAAGGAATAAATGAATTGCCCTCAGTTACCCGACTTTAAAAAGTTCCTTCAAGAGGAACACACAAATGAAATTAGATTGCTGTAAAACTCAGACAACAATTACACCGAAAGTATAGAAGAAAGTGTAAAACTTTTGCAAACTCACTTTCCAGGTTCCTTCCTGGTTCGATCTTTAGAACACGTACAGATTAGGTTACATTCCCCAAGCATGGAGAGAGGTAAAAGTAGCGTTTATACCGAAGTCGAGAAGGCGACCAAGCACCCAACCTAAATCGTAGCGCCCTTATAAATCTAACTTCATTTCTCTTAAAGACAATGAAGAAAATCGTATCTTATCTAAGAAGTGAAATCCTACCACACACTGCTTCATAAAAATCAATTTGTCTATCAAGTTGTAAATCTACAGAAACCGCCTTAAGTAATCTTGTAAATAGAATTAAAAAGGCGTTTGTAACAAAAGAAACAGCTCTTTGCGCGTTCATAGACATAAGGGAGGCTTTTGATAACACCTCTTATGAATCAATAAAAAAGAGCTGCACAAAGGAAAGGCTTTGAGCCTTCAACAGTAAGATGGATACTATCCGTGCTTAATAGCCGAAAGATAATGGCAATAATGGGAAGGGATTCAGTAACAGTAAGAGACATCAAAGAATGCCCACAAGAAGAGGCCCTATCACTCTTGCTTTGGTCTATAGTTATTGATGAACTTCTCACTAAACTATGAGACTCTGGATTCGACATCTAAGGTTACGCTGATGACCTATCATTATAATAAGAGGTAAACATGATAAGATGATCTCAATCCTATTGCAAATTGCACCCAACATCATTAAAACTTGGTACTCGAATGAAGGTTTACACATTAATCCAAGCAAAACAATCATTATATCATTGACAAAAATAGCCCTAATAGCCCCAAAAATGAATGGTGTACAAATTCACTTCTCTGGTAAGGTAAAATCTCTGACAAGGGTTACAGAAAGAGCAACAGCGTCCTTCAGGATGTGCCGCAGGCTCTTCGGTAAAACCTGGAGCTTAAAACTAAAAATGATCTATTGGCCACACTTAACATTTGCAGATCCATTGTCACTTATGCATCACTAGTAATGTGGTAAAAACAAAAGAAGAAACAGCACAAAACATGTTGCTAATAGTGTAACAGGTAGCGTGTCTGGGAATCACAGGAGCAAATGTCCAACAGCCGCAATGGAAGTCTTGACTGATCTGCCCCCTTTACATATGCACAAAATATAATTAATACTTATACCACAACATGCTTAAATCCAAATTTTAAACTTGTTTAACTACCGTAAATGAAGAACAAATTGAACAAATAATTAATAAAATTAAGTCAAATGCTACCGGTGCAGATGGCATTTCTATCAAAATGATAAAGATATGTATACCATATCTAACTTCAATTATTACTTTTATACTTAATAAGTGTATTACTTCTGGGAAATTCCATCTAGCATGGAAAAAAATTATTAGTAATTTCAACTGATAAAATAAATAGACCTGAAAAGTTTACAGATTTAAGACCAATCAATATCTTACCTGCTTTTTCCAAAATTACTGAAAGAGCGGTGTATGAACAAATATATTTGTATTTTACTGAGAATAAGATCCTACCTGAGCATCAATCAGGATTTAGGCAAAATCACAGTTCAACTAGTGCTCTACTTAAGATTATAGATGACATAGTATGCGGTATAGAAAGGGAAAAGTTCACAATATTACTCTCACTCGACTATAGTAAAGCATTCGATACGATGAATCACGAATTGCTCTGCTTATGGTTTAATAAAAAATTTATATGTAAACAGACATTATTTCAACAAAAAAACCAAAATAATGCTTTGCATTAAATTATTGTGATATTGTCTATTTCCCGTGTCTTGATTTAGAACAACCCATAGAATACAAAAAGTACAGAACTCTTGTATAAGGTTTATATTTGGACTGCAACGCAGATATCATGTGTCTTCTTTTATCAATGAGATAGAATGGTTAAAAATGCATCACCGACGGGAGCATCACCTTTACTCATAAATTATTAATGAAACACACCCCTATATACCTAATGGAAAAGCCATCAAAAGCAGTCTTAAGCCAAACTCTCACCATATTTCAAGCAGAAAATCACGGCATAGAAATCTGCGCTCGAGAATGCATTAAAAAAGGTACACAAGGAGCAAGAATCCATATCCTTTTCAGACAGCCAGTCAGCACTTAAAGTTTTAAGTTCCTTTACTGTAAGTCTAACATTGTCTGAGAATGTCTACAAACAATAAAGCAACTGACAATAAACAACAAAGTTACCTTGTTGTGAGTGCCAGGGCATGAAGGAATAGAAGGGAATGAGATTGCTGATAGCCTCTCGAAGGACGGTGCAGGACCATCATTCATCGGACTAAAATCGTTTTGTGTAATATCTAAGAGCCACATTACAGACGAGGTGAGAAAATGGGAAAAGAAAAATAAATCCTCCTACTGGAATTTACCTCCAGGCCAAAGAAAAGCGAAGAAGTTTATAAACTACTCGCAACAAAAAGCTAGAGAGCTATTTCCACAAACCAGAGTTAAGGATACTAACAGGCCTTCTCGTAATTCATTGACCACTGAGACACCATTTTAACGAAATGGACAAAGCTGAAAACGCTACATGTCATTTGTGTACAGGTAAAGCGGAAACCGTGGAACATACATTTTCCTCGAGCAAAGATCTAATCCGCCAAAGGCTACGACATTTGGAACAGGTATCCACAACACCTGCCAAAGTGGGAACTATTGTCACCAGGAAAGTTCCAAGTTTCTTCAGAAACCTAGAAATTGATGGGTACACATAGATGTAAGGGTTA
>JANEYF010005450.1:0-75000 GCA_029963845.1 Rhamnusium bicolor | reverse complement strand
GTCTCACTTCACCCAAACCTTCATGCACAAGTCGCCACTGAATAACTGTACTACAAAAATCGATTTAAAATCGATAAATTGGGCATGTATTTCGTCATTAAGGGAGTGGTGAGCCAACAGAGATATATTGTAAATTAGTCCGGACAAAAGACCTAATTACTTTAGCTTCACTTGCATTAAAGAGATTTGTAGACTTTCAAGACCATTAATAATTAAGGAACGATGCCGATGGTGCCACGATGCATTAATATTATGTTTCAAAAGCGGCCGCCTACCCGAAAAATCATTGGTTATTATTATTAGGTACTTTATCTACCTTAGGAAGATCGCGTCTATGAACATTTTTATTTCTTTAGGTAAAAAACCTTTTTTAACGATAATTTACAAACATTTATGCAAACAAAATACTCGCTACGAAATAATACGAAAAGTGTGAATAATTTAATGGAACTCGGAACTCGGTAAATATTCATATATCACTAAGCAATTTATATAGTACTTTCTATATCCTAATTAGTGACTCAAAAATAGGACTGTCTTTAAACAAGTTTATACCAATTTTATGTCTATATACCGTTTTATTTGTTAACACAGATTATCCATAACCAGACATATGTTAGTCGACGAAACAGATTTAATAATCCATAATTCTCGGTGTAAATGGGTTGAAATGTTAGTGCCGTTTAACTCTAATCTATGGTCGTCACCCGCTCACCATGTGTACAATGCGACCTGAAGATAAATCACACCTGCACCCGCTGTGCAAACACCTTCCAGCCACATACTAATTGGCACACGAAGAGGTGGTTGCTTAGTTTTGTGGGTATTCTCCCTCCAGCAGCGCCCATCCGGAATAATAAAGGGAGTTAATGTCATGTATTTCAAAAGTGTGCGTATTTTCGGTTTCTCGGTAAAGAAATAAAAAAGTACGTGCCTCAATATAAAAAAATCCTGCCAACTTTACCCACAAAATTATCAATATTTTAAGTACTACATACTGCAATGATTAATGGATATTGATAAGATCCTCAAGAAAATAGAAAATAATAAATCGGTGTACGTAAAACAAGTGTATAGGGACAGATAGAGTAAATGATTTTTAGTGATCAAAGTGATTGTAAAATAATATCAAATGTCCCTTTAAAGAAGAAGAATGTATATCAGGCTACTATTCAAACTGATAGGTTTATATACAAAAAAATATTATGGGCAATGTAAGCTGTTTGTTGGCTATGATTAATAAATGCTGCGGATTCACCACTACTTATTGTGTATACAGGGTGAGTCTTAAGTGTGTGAGTTATATTTAAACCACCGATTCTTGACATGTAGAAACCCTCTGACATATATTTTTTTTTAATTCCCACGTGTAACTGAGTTATCGACTTTCAAAAAAAATATGATGAAACTGTTTTGGAACTGCTGGTTACTGGAAACATTCTATATCTTAGCAAAAATGATCTAATGGACTGAAGCAACGTTGCCGCATATCTTATGCAATTCTCTCACCTAGGCGCGATTTTACAATCGTGAGTTAACATAAGTTGAAGGTTATCTAGCATTATATTTTCACAAAAATCGATGAGATTCTAATATAAACCACTTCAACTAAAAGTTACTTTAGCATAAAATATTTGTTGAGATAACCACTTTTAAAACAAATGTAAAATTGAAAAAATTCGAATTCTAAAAGTGTGAGTTTAGCTAGCTCACGATTGAAAAACCGAGCCCTAGCATTAAGTTCATTCCCGAATTTATAATAACATTGGATGAAATAATTAGCTACTTAAACGATTAACTGCTCCACTTGAAATAATTTTGAAACATTTTGAAATACCTTTCAATGTGAGAAATGTACAGTTTTGACTTTTTTCTTACACCAATCAACTTTTCTTTTTAAGCGTTTCATATGGAATGTACAACTAAAACTAAATTTTCCGATGAACAGTAAACTTTTTAGGGAATCTCGAAAGGAATTTAATGTTCCCATCTCATTTTTTCAAAGTTTATAAAAGGATTATTATTTTTTTAAGAAGTAGGTACTTACCCTCTGCTATTACAATAATTTGAAATGTGTAGGTGTTCAAGGAATAAATCAGCTCTCTACTATTTTAATTGGCCTCTAATAGTAAAACACTGAAGGTGCAACACAATAACAATCAAGTCAAAAGATCTATTTTTTCTTGAGAAAAACAGCACTTTATTCGGGATAGGCCAACATGATAAAAACTCTACCACGCCATAATGTAAACTGCAATATTAGCGTCGCATATGTAACCTATGATCTTCACACATCTAACCACGCATTTAATCAGTGTTGCCAGACATACCATGTTCATGGTATTTATACCATTATTTTCCCTTGTGTACCTGCACTTTTTTTAAGTAATAAAACCATTATTTAAACATTTCTACCATTTTACACCAATATTAACAAAAGTTGATAAAAAAGTTAAATTTATGTCGTCAGCCCCGACCTCGGTCAGTTCTTCCATTAAAGAAGAGTAAACTGAATTAAATTTTATACCGTGTACGTAGATCTTTATAAATCGGAACCTCGCGTAAACAGCGCTAGTTGTGCAAGGCCAAATAAATAATAGTCTTTTGCTGTTTTCTGTTGTTTTTTTGTTGCGATGGTAAGATCCGTTTTTTTAATGCTCAGTTAGCTAAATTAACCGTCAGTTAGGTCAATATAAATTTTTTGAAAAGCATCATGATTTATTTATAATGAAATTTATAACATATGTGAAAATCTCACACATCTGGCAACACTACACCCACATGTAAAAATCAGTGTTATTGGTAGTTCGCGTACCTGTCTGCATTAGCATTTACAAAAATGTGTTTAATACCGTTATTTATAGTTTTTTGTGATAAAATTTTTGATCCGAAGTTTTGAGTTACTATGTTACCGAAATTTATTATTTATAATTTGTTCCTTTGGTGGTTCATTTTGTGAAAATTAGTGATTAACCATATCGACTAATTTTATTATTTTAATGCTGGATATGTTAAAGGCATATTTTCAAGTAGATGAAAATACTAGACAAGCAAAACGGCTATGGAATGCTATCCAAACGTCAAGCCCATATGATATATTCATGTAGTAACTGTTGTATTAGGTAAGTAAACAAATCTGCTTTTTTCGTTCTTTTAAAGTAAATGCGTCTTTTTAAAATGATTATTTTCAACTTTGATTCATTTTTAGAAATGAACCATATTAAACTTAAAGTATAAATTAGAGACAATAATAATAATTTTTAATACACAGAAAAAGTATTGCATATTTTTAATATTTGGGGCTTACGGGACGAGTTTTGTTTATTTATAAAAAAAAGTGTCAGGATTACCTAATTTTACAAGGAAAAATAGATAAACAGATACTTTAAACACCTTTTATTTTAAGAGCAAACTACAAGTGACAAGTGTCGCTTTCCACAAGGCACTAATCAATCGATCTTGGCCGCCTTGAGGTTTATTTCTTATTTTCGGCCAGTGCGTACAGATATCATGTTTTCTTAAAAGGGTTCAATGTTTTATAAACTATTACATTTGTTTTGGTGCGGCGTCTACATTGATATTAAATAAGTCTAATATCGTTTCACAAAATGTCCGTGACAAAAGGGTAATATATTTTTTTTAAAAATTCAAAATTTGCAATTCATGAGTTAGGATAATTGTGATGACGAACTCTGGCAGTGGCAACACTGCCTTCAGTTACGTCATTTCTGTGAACGGCGTTTACAAAGTTATCCAGTGACTATCAAAATGTCAGTGGCTTGAGGACGAAAAAATTATCAGAAATTAAAAATTTTTTTTGTTAAAAAAAATTTTTGTGAGTGCCAATTGTACACGAGAAATATATTGAGGGTTAAAATCTAGCTACGAATTTAAAACTCACCTTGTATAAAATCGAGATATGCCCGCGTTGCGCTCCAACCTCATAAAGTAAGTATGTCTGATGTTTTATATTGTATCAATTGCCACAATTTTAAAAGAAAATGACTGCAATATTGACGTTAATCATGCCTCTTGTGACAGTAACTGCCATATCTACAATCTCACGTTAGAGAAATTTAAACATAATATATTACACTTTCAATAGCAATCAACAGAAAAAAGTTCACACTTGTCTAATTCTAGTTTGTAATGTTACTACCAAAATTGTCGAGGTCTTTGTACTAAAACCAATGAGTTATAATCACCGTTAATGCAACTCGTGTTGATATCGTTGCTCTAACTGAGACTTGATTAATGATTACATAATGGGATATTTTCGATGCTGATATTTACAGTGTTTACCGTCGGGATCGCAACTTCAACGCATCTAATAAAAAACGAGGTGGAGGTGCATTATTGACTATAAATAAAAAGATTCATTCTTTTTCAATATTGACACTGTATCTGACACTTTTTCAGACATTGACTGTACTGATACTGTTGCAGTTAGATTAAAGATTGATATTGATTTTTTATATATCTTTGATGTTTATATACCTCCAAATGCTCTTCTTCTTCTTTATCATCAATATCTGATGTAGACAATGCTGTTGACATTTTTTTATAACATGTTAAAACGAATATTAATAAAACATGCCCTGGAAAAAATAAACAGAACTATGATTGACAATTTTCAAAAATATCATTTATCAGTGGAAGGCGAAGGAAAAGGCTAAAACTAAATATAAGCTCTCTAAAGGACCTGAAGGTCATGACGAATTTAAACGTCTTAGGTCATCACTTAAAATTGACATTATAAAGGATTCTCATAAAAAGTTTGTTAATGATGCTGAAAATTTAGTTAAAAAATAATCCGAACAATTTTTGGACGTTTATCAATTCCAAGAAAAACTACACCGCTATTTCTTACTACTTTGATACTCCAATACTATGGTTAATAATAATCAGGATATTGATAGCCCGCAAGTAACAGTGGACACGTTTGCCAATTTCTTTTCTGTGGCATTTGTCACTTATAGTCAACTTACAAATTACGTAAATGCTAACAATATGAATGTATTGAACTTAATGAGGGCATCTGAATCTGACGTTTTAAACGCAATTAAATAAATATGGTTTAAAAAAACTAAAAAACACGCTTTTAAAGCACATCAAACTAAAAAGTGAAAAATAATTATTAATATAAACTGAAAACAATAATGAACGAAAAATACTAGTATTATTGTGAAAAAAGCGTGGGTTGCTCGATATACGAAAAATATGGCACAGAGCGCCCCACGCTTTTTTCACTAGTATTTTTTCGTTCATTATTGTTTTCAGTTTATATTAATAATTATTTTTTCACTTTTTAGGTTGATGTGCTTTAAAAGCGTGTTTTTTTAGTTTTTTTTAAACTATATTTATTTTTCACTTTTTTAGTTTGATGTGCTATGAAAGCGTGTTTTGTAGTTTTTTTAAACTATATTTATATTGCTTATTGATGCTGATATTATAACATATTACGAACAGATATTTCTAAAAAAAAATATTTTTTTATTTCAGCCATGGGATTTGAACTCACGCCCGAGGAGTCCGTCGTTTCGCGTCGACTAAGACTTGCCCGCTCGGCCAACGACCGAACTGAGAATCACGGAATATACTTACAATATTAAGCCTCTTGCTCTCACGCAGAAGATACGTGAGGAAAGGACTGGCGATCCTGATCAGGATAATGATATAAACTTATCAAATTATTGCATTGTTACCGGTTCGTAAGTGTACAAAGTTTCAATCAAATCTGTCCGTTTAAAGTGGGTCAAAATCGAGTCCAAAAAGTCGGTTACAAACAAACAAACAAATAAACATACAAGTGAAGCTAATAAAAGCGTGTTAAAAAAAGAAATAATAATATGTGCATGGGACCCGACTTAATTTCTGCATACCTAATCAGGGACTGCACAATAATCTGTAAACCACTGGTTATTTTATTTAATTTGGTTTTTTCCCAATATCTGGAAACTATCCAGAAATACACCTGTTCACAAAAAAAGTACTAAGAACGAATTTGCTAATTACAGACCTAGTATAGCAATCTTAAGCAGCTTCTGCAAAATTTTTGAGATTATTTTAGTTTCATCTCACCTTATGTTTCAAATAATATTATACCCGATCAACAGGTTTTGTACAGGGTCGATCCACAGTATCCAAGCTTATGTGCATGTTTATCTCTGAAGCTGCTGACGGGGAAGCCAGGTAGATGTCATCAATACTGATTTCTCCACAGCGTTCGATCGACTTGACCATGCTCAGTGTCACAGTGAAATAAGGAAACATTTATGTAATAAATAATGGTATGAACGTATTGTGGCATAGGTGTTAACTTTAGAAGGTGCCGCCATTTGCATCAACGAATAATTTCAACATTTACTTTGGGATACGACACTGACTTTAATGCCGGATTATGACTCGGATTTGAATAATTATCGTGGCTCCCAAGTCTGTCTTCTACATTGAATTATAACGTGCTGATTTTTACATATGTATTTTTTAATCTGCCAAGACAACAGGGTGGATAGAAAGCGGTGGAGTGAATTATATGGCTGTTTATTTAGAGGAATTCTTTATTTATAAAAGAGTACTTAAAGGGTTTAACATGTGAGTGGGTTAAACTGTTATATGGTAATGTAAAACAACCTTTTGAAATAAAATAATGTGTATGCTTGGTAATTTAAATTCAAGAGTATTCTTATAAATTAAAACTGTAGTTGAAAAGACAGTGTGTTAAGGCCATAGGAGGCGTATATTTTAAATAAATAATATGTTTTGTTTCTACAAAAATTAAGAAAAAATTAAATGCAGATGATATATTATTCATACATTTCAATAATAGTCTATTATTTTTAAAAAAACATATTCATCAAAATATAAAATGTTAACGATCTACATATATATTTTTTTAACGAGTTTAAAGGAAAAGCAATAATAATAATTTTTTTCTTGATTACAGACTTCCATATGATTTACCCAGCCAAGGCCTCCTTTTAACGAGCCTGGATAAAGCTAGTAAATTTACAAAAAAATAAAATCTGCAAAAAAAAACTAAGTGTTGAATGGTGAAATTCAGTGTAAATTGTGAATAACAGTAATTTTTTAAGTATTATATATTCTTAACAAATCAAATTAATAACAAAAAGTAAATGGAATCTGGTTGCTTACATAATGGGATTTCTGATGTCAAACACAAGTTACCGCAAATGCTCGATATGACCTCCATTTTGTTGCACTATTCAACATTTCTGGTTGAATTGCACGAATTTGCTCTCTAATACTGTCCTTTAATTCCTCCAGCGTTGTTGGCCGTGTTCTAAACACCAAATTTTTTAAATAACCCCACAGCCAGTAATCCGCTGGGTTAATATCAGGCGATCTTGGTGGCCATGAATTTGCAAAATGTCTACTTATAACACGATCTTGAAAAACCGCAGTTAACAATTCTTTAACTGGTCGATAAATGTGCGGAGGTGCTCCATCCTGCATAAAAATCATGTTTTCAATTCCTTCGTGCTCGTTTTGCAACTGTGGAATTGCATAATCCCTTAACATTTGCAGGTATCGTTCACCAGTAACAGTTACAGATACGGCCTCCCCATTCTGTATTTCCTCGAAAAAGTATGGACCGATGATGAAATTAGCTGTGAAATCGCACCAAACGGTGACTTTTTTGTCATGAAGGCCTTGCTGAACGATTTCATGTGGATTTTATCTTGACCATATTCGACAATTTTGAGTATTAATTCCACCATTAAGAGAGAAATGGGCCTCATCTGTCCATAAAATACGGGATAACCATTCGGGTTCAATTTCCATCCGAGCCAATACGTGTAATGAAAAATCGTACCTGAGAGCAAAATCTGCGTCCTTTAATTCAAACAGCAGTTGCAGTTTATAGGGATACATTTTTAGGATTTTCCGTAAAATTTTCCAAACCGTGGTGTATGGCATTTGTAATCGTTTTTATATCGCATTCACACTACTGATTGCTAGCGGATTAGTATTGGCTGCGTTTTGATTTTCCTGAAGAACTTCTGCAACTTGGACATCACTAATCCTATGAACAATATAGAGTTGACAAGAACAAATCTTTTCACAAAAAAATCTCTGAAGAAAGAGAAAAGAAGAATCCAGTTGTCGTATAGGGTGTGTAAAAAGTGTGGAATATTGAGTATAACTTTTTAGGTAGAGGTTTTTGAAAAAAATTACATTAACAAAAGTTTTCGAAGTAGTTCGGTACATATTTGGGTGCCATCAAACTTTATTTTGTTATGTGTTGCTAAGAAAAAAATATTTTTTAAATGGCAATTCTAATTTTTCGGCAAATATGGAAAGAGTGCATTTTTCTCTATATGGGACAATATATTTATGATACGAAATTTGTTGTAGAAAATGGATTTTTGGTTATTAAAATCATGGGCGTCCCCTTAACGGGGACAAGAGTGTTTCACCCTGGCCCTCATTAATTAAGTCGATATCCGCAACCGTTATCGAGTAAATTGAGTGTGAAAATTATCACGATGCATGGCGGTAAAAAAAATAATAAAGTAGCAAATAAGAAACCCATGATTTTAATAACTAAAAATAAACTGGATTTTTTCTTTTGGGGTCACATTAAAGACAAATTATACAAGAAAACCAGTACCGACATAAATGAACTCAGACAAAATTTTATGGACTGTGTGAATTCCATTTCAAATCTTCATATTTATAATGCAGTTTAGAGTGTAATTTATGTATCAAACATAACGGACATCAGTTTGAACATTTACTTTAATTTGAATTTTTATTTTGTAATTGTAATGTATCATAAAACCAGATATAAATATCTGATTTGTTGGTCTTGGCTTGTTGAAGTACCCACAATTAATGATATTTTCTTTTAATCTCTTAAAAATAGCTTTATTAGGTTATCTTCTTTCTGAATAGCGATTGAAATATATTTCAGATGCATTATCACAATTATTGTTATTACATTGAATAATGCATTCCAGCATATCATATTTCTCATAATTCTTGTAAGACATCTGCACTTTTTCGATTAAATCGGATGCAATTATGACGGAAATAAAATTATTAATATGCAATTTACTAACAAACGGATAAACACTGTCATAGATGACACACGCCTATTTGGAATAAATATAAGAAAAACACAAAAAGTAATCTATTAAAAGATTATTTCCGCTATTAAATACTTACAAATCAGAAGCGACTCCACATAATATGATATATAGTTTGAAAGAGAAAAAAATCGTTTTTAATTAAACCATTGCCAACTACGATTCCCATTTAAAAAAATACAACTTTATGCTATAACTCGAAATTGCACCTTTTTTTAAACGTTCTCGACGCCATTGTAATATACAGAAAAAAGTGCCTGAAAAATGTAAAAGTTGTTTTTTCCATAAATTTACACACAACCGAGATATCGACATTTCTAAAAATCGAAAAATCGAACTTTTGTTTATAACTAGAAAACAAAAGTAGATAAAATTTTTGTTTTCGCCACTGAATTTGTCTCAAAAAAGAGATCGAGAATTACCGAATTACCCCATACAAACGTCGAAATTTGCCCTCCCTGTACAGCTTAAAAATATTGCAAAAGAACTATTGTATTTCTTAACAATTTATATTTAAATGCTAATTAGTTATATGAATAATAATCTGCATCATTTATATTTAAATTAGTTTTGCAGATATTTATTTATTTAGCAAATGAATAATATTTCTTTGTTTCACACCTTCTAACAATAAGTTATTTAGTAATGATTTTAAACTTAAAATATCAGGTAAAACTGTAAGTTGCCTCTAGATAATGGATAGTCACATCATGGAATAATTTATTTTACTTTAACTGAGAAAAGCAATAACGGGCATAATGCCACTGAGGACATTTTAATGAATTGCATTTATTTATGCAGTATGAGAAGGTATTAACAGCTGTTTGTAAGACTGTTTAGCCATAAAATCATTAACGATCGTATATGAGAAACTAAACTAAAGGAGAGACCACCTCGGTTACTCTACTACAGAGTTTCACAACATAATGATTTATTAATTGCGGCAGCTGCTAAAAAAATCCAATAAACTGTCTCATTATTTTGAATATAGATTCAATAGGGAACTTGCCTATAATTTTAAAAATAAAAATAATACTAAAAAACATATCGTAACGTTGTAATAAAACGTGTACTCCACAAAAAAATAAGTTTTCTAATTCCACGCGATCAGTATAAGGATCTAAACAGCGATAAAATTGAAGTGGCCCGAAACGAGCTACTATTGACTGTGACGTCACACCATACCATATTCGGTAGTCGTCGCGCCGGGAAGCAATACAATCAGATGTTTACCGGTGTTATAAGACTGTGGTTGATTTGTTAGTGACTGTTCTGATATAAATATATAATTGTGTTTTATAGTACCGCTTATTGTAGTTGTACAGATATTTTAAAATGACTGATCAAGGTTTTTCAAAGGGCCAATCTGATAATTTGCCTAAAGTGGATATGTTTATGGTGGCATCTTTTATACAAAATAGTGAAAGTTTTCCCTTGGAGAGGTCCGCGGGGTCAAGGCAGAGAAGTATGTATTTTTTTAGCTTTTAGTAATAATTTATAAACATAAAATAGTTATGACTTGATCACGGAATAAAAAGAAATAACTACAAAATGCTTAGTCGCAACTAAGCATTTTTAGCAGACTTAGTCTTATGTTTGAAAGAATTTAGGGTAATTCTTTACAACAGCCACTTCTATATTTTTCGTGTTTTTTTTTTGTACACACGCGTAAAGTGTCTCTATAGAAGACATTTGCTGCAAAGGAAATGTTGCGCAAATGTATAATTACCTATCGTAGGTATTTTCGTACTATGTTTTGGGGCAAGGGAAATAAGTGATTGTGTCGTGTTATCATTCACATGATAGATAAATGTAAGATTTGAATAGAATAAATTAAAGGACAAGGGAAAGGTATTTGCAATATACTATATATACTAGAGGTAAACATTTTATTCTTCACAGACAGTAGTGTTAATTGAACTTTTATATAATTGTTGCACATTCTGTAGGATACTCTTCGCAGTTTTTTGAAAAGAATCTTGTGTTTGTCTTATAAACTTCATTCTTACAATACCTAATGTATTGACTACATATTTAATTTTCTCTCCCGATGGTGCCGACTGTATTGGCGAAACGCGTGGCAGTATATTTTATAGTATAAACTAAGATTCATTCTTACAATACCTAATATATTGATCACATATTTAATTTTCAATTTTTTTTTCATCTCCAGATGATGCCGACTGCGTAGGCGAAATTTGTGGTAGTACATTTTATAGCATTTTGGTGTCTTTAGAAAATTACTTCAATTTTAGTAGCACATTGAAAATTGCAACCCTCTGTAGATTCATATTTTTAAATAAAATGTCCTATAACTTTTTTATTTACTATTTGATTTTTTTCAAAAACAATGGATTTCTTCCTCTAGCTAACACTAACTTATAGCCCAAATTTCAATTCGAACGGACTTTTTTTCTTTAGTTATCGTGCTTACAAGAAAAGTGACGGACAGACAGACGGACGGACAGATGAACAGACGGACATTTTTGAAAGTTGTTCAGAATTCGATGACGAACGAAATGATTTTTTCTCTGCGAGCGATATTAACGATTTTAGAAATGTCCCGATCAAATGCAATATACTCTTCGTAATCGTATTTGCGAAGAGTATAATAATAAATAGCTGTTTACTTTCTCACCAGGAAATTACCTTTACTTAGTATCACTAAATTACATTCTATCTACTAATCTTATTTTCTAACATTGTATACACATTCTTTCTTTAATCCTACCCTAATTAAAATTCAATAATTCGGAATTCGGAATATTTTATTGCCCGCCTGCGAAAAACTAGTAGATAGACATATAGTATTCAATAATGTACTTATATTAAAATGATCTTCACACACATGTAGAGACCTACTGCTCTGTGAAATGTCTTTTTCATTTCTTCTACACGCTTTTAGCCATTTTGATCGACGAATCTTATCTTCTGGCAACATTATAAATATTTTATCTGGCACTTTTACTGTAGTATTCTTACACAACAGTACAATGCAATATTTAAAATAAGGAGTTTTTGTTTCCATTTTAAGTACCTATACACATAAAATTTATAGCGATGCTGGTATTTTTACGGCTGAAATCAAGCAGTCGAGTGCTGGGATCTCCGTCGTGGTATGGTGTGATGTCACGACTACTCCCGCGCTTTTGAACCTGTTTGAAATGGTTCGCTCGCGCGCGAAACTTTAATAATTTATAACAAATATATTATTGGGAATTAAGGCGTCATATTTTGCATATCTTATTTTTTAGTATTGTAGAACATTTTTATGAAGTAAAAAAAATGTGCAAGTTCCCTATTCGTCCTAACCGATTTTGGTCATTGCCATGTCTTGTTTGTAACATTCTCTTCTCATTTCGTTGGCGCTTGTGGTGTATATTGTGGTATACGAAATCTATGAATCCAAAATAGACTACTTGACAGTTCGTCTTTTTGTTAAATAAGTTGACATTACTTGAAGGTCACTAAAATTTTTAAATACAAATCAAATGATTCACGGGATGCTAGTAGGTACTTGTGCATTCGTTGTTACCATAATGGTAGAATAAACATTAACAATACCGACGCTCAAATGTAATACGAATAATTTTTCCCGAAAACACAGTCAAATATTATTGAAACCATTGAGAAATGGATATTTCGAGTGATTCTGATACTCCATTGGAAATAGACGATTCAGCGTTCAAAAATTGGTGTGAAAGGAGGCAAGTAGATAAGGTTGCTGAATAAATTATAGTTTAAAAAACTAAAAAAACACGCTTTAATAGCAAACGGAACTAAAAAAGTAAAAAATAAGAATGAAGTAATTGACAAATGAATTCATTTTATTGTAAAAAATCGTGGGGTGCTTGATATCAATTGTTATAAATATTTTATTGGTAGCTATTAACAAAAGTAGAGTTATCATAAAAATATAGTAAAAAGCACCCCACGCTTTTTACAATAAAATGAATTTTTTTTGTTAATCACTTCATTCTTATTTTTTATTATTTTTTACTTCGGTTTGCTATTAAAGCGTGTTTTTTTTAGTTTTTTAAACTATAATTTATTTTTTTATTTTTAGTCATGAAACGAAAACAAAATAATAGTCTTCAAGAATTTTTTGTCGAAATTTATTAATAAAATTTTTTTTCAAAATTTATTGATTTGAATTTATTTCAGATTTTTTTTTTATTTTATTTTTCAAATGACTGTATTGTTATTGTTGAATTGCCGTATATTTTGACAAAACGAAAGAATTAAATGCTTTAAAAAAACATTCCTATCGTAAATTGGTAACTAGTTCATCTTGTATTTCAAGTATAGTATGAGTTACGGTATCAATTAGTGGTTAACCTTCTGCCAACTTACCACGAATGCGATATTTTGGTGAATGCGCCGATCACACAACTTTGACATCCGCTTAGAAATTTTTTTTAGAGAAATGCGTCGATACGCATTCAAATTATTGTATTGCCAACGGTCCTTAATACGTGTGCAAATTTTCAATTTAATCAGACGTCTTGAAGTTGGTGAAAATTACGTTGAAAGATTCCGTAATTTTGGCGAATGCGCCGATCACACAACTTTGACATCCGCTTAGAATTTTTTTTACGCATTCAAATTATTGTATCGTCATCGGTCCTTAATACGTGTGCAAATTTTCAATTTAATCAGACGTCTTGAAGTTGGTAAAACTTACGTTGAAAAATTCCATTACATAGATAGATACATACATAGATACATACAGGTGAAGCTAATATAAAGCGTGTTAAAAAGGATTGTTAGCTTATATTTTAAATATTGAAGTTTGCTTTGCTTTGGTGTAAGTATTAATTGTTGAAATGTTGAATATCACACTAGTTATCAGGGAAACTTCTTAATATTGGATATTTGGAAATATGAGTATATATCCAAATATCTAAAATTAATTGCTTCCTGAAACAAAGAAACGATGGTTTTCAACTCAAGAAGTCAAGAGTATTCACCAGAATTATGAATGCTAACTTGATATCATTTTTACGATTACAGCTTCTGCTGACATTGCAAAGCATAGTTTATAAATATATGTGACTGCGATTACCAAGGCAGATTTCGCTCATTGTTTGAACTGTACGTTACTTGTAAATTCAAATACGAATAATAAATTGCTTGTTTTTCGAATTATTTGCTTTTTAAAAACGAAGTATTTAACATCAAATACATAAATGGCGCAGTCGGTAGGATGAGCAAAGGTATTTTACGGAAAAATATCGTGAATCTCAATTCTTTATTGCTCAAAAGTTTAGAAAAGTGAAAGTTCGAGTTCCAGCCCAGCAGTGACGAATCTCCAGACGGACAGACAACGCAAACCATCGAGGTAAGTCGAGTTTAATCCTTCTGTTTCTTTCCAAGTTTCTAAAAATCATTTTAGATTCTCTCCGGAAAAAAGTAGCTATTAGGCCGTTCATTGTGAACAACTACAAGGTTTTATTTAACAAAAATAATTATCCTGTAGAGTATCAATCTAGATACACGTAATTTTAAGAGAAACATATTTTTCATTTGTTTTCGACTGAAAAAAAAATACTATTCAGTTTAAAATATTTGTTTGAAGAAAATTTTTTCTTCAATTTTTGTAATTCAACTAATACGTTCTCATAGTCTAGTGATTATTATAAGACTTGCTTATAATAATTGATACGTGGTCAGATTCCAGTATCCATCATAACGACAGGAATAAAAACAACTTTAGCTTAGTGGCAATTGATAGACTTTCTACAATTGTTAGTGTGTAGTCAGATTCCAGCACTCATCCTAAGAACAGATATTTTTAGTGACAAATATAAGACTTGCTTATATTTGTAGGTAAGTGGTCAGATTCCATTACCCTTCGTAACATATAGTTATTTTATTCATACTCGCATATCAATAATTCTAGCTTAGTGGCAATTGATAGACTTTCTACAATTGTTAGTGTGTGGTCAGATTCCAACACTCATCATAAGAACAGGCATTTAGTGACAAATATAAGATTTGCTTATATTTGTAGGTAAGTGGTCAGATTCCATTACCCTTCGTAACATATAGGTATTTTTGTTCATACTTGCATAAAAAAAAAAAATGGACTCATCTTTATACAGAATTTACTCAGACAATATTCCTCTTTTTAATGGAGATAAACATCTCTTAACACCATTCATAAGAGCTTGTGAGGACCTAGTGTCCACATTTCAAAATTTAAGAGAGCTTAATAACCCAATTAATAAATGTGTAGTAAATACGATAGTTTCACGCCTCAGAGGGCACGCTTCAGAAATTATTGGCCCCAGACATGAATTAAACACCTGGCCCTTGATTAAACAAATACTGACGCAAACTTTCTCAGACGGACGTAGCGAGGACACCCTACTTAATGACCTTATGTCCACCACCCTGAATAAAAATGAAAATCTAATAGAATTTGGCTTAAGGTTACAGACTCTTAGAAGTCTATTAGTTGCAAAATTAAACGAAATTGGTGAGAATATCGAGACCAAAAGAATAAAAATCGAATACTATGAAAAAATTGCTTTAAAAACGTACATTAATAATTTATCCGGAAATACACAAATAATTGTTAAATGTAAAAACCCAAATAGCATTGAACAAGCCATAGGCTATGTCAGAGAAGAAGAAGCTGATTTAGAATTTAGAAATCGTATGCAGAAAAAACAAGTAAATTCACAATTTTTAAAACCAAATTTTCCAAATTTACAAAATCAAAATTATAAAATGCCAATTGGAAATTTCCAAAATAATTATCAGAAACCTGTATTTCCCAGCCAACCGATAAATATTCAGCCGAGATTTATTCCCCAACATTTCCCAACAAACTCGCAAACATTTAGACAAAACACAAATAACAGTAATGTATTCAGACAAAATCAATTTAGACAATACCAACCAACACCAATGTCCACACAAAGCCGACAATCTTCTACACAAAGACAACAAAATAACTTCTCCCAACAAAGACCTTTGAATGCACAACAAATTCAAAGTAAATTTCCGTGGTTTCAACCTAAACCAACCCCCAAATATATAGCTGAAGAATTAAATAATATTTCCTCAGAAGATCCTTTCTATTTTAATGACGAAATGAAAGAACGATTTAATGAGTACCCTCCAGACATGTATCCAGAATTATACACGGACAATTTCTTAAATTTTATGCAAAATCCGGACAGCGAACAGATAAATAATGACGATGAAAATTTTCACAGTACTTCGAATACAGAGGACCAGATATAGCCCTTAACGCATATGTAAACGCGTTGCCGTATATTCAAATAAATAAACCCAATATAAAATTACTAATAGATACAGGTTGTAATGTCTCAATGTTAAGACCTAGTATTGCCGAACTATATTTCCCAGAATATATATACAAAGCCCCTTCGGTATTAAAAACACCAATGGGAAATCGCGAAGTAGTATGCAAAGCATTAATTCCTGCATTTGAGGAATTTCAAACTAAAGGTAACATAGAATTCACTTTGTTCCCATTTTCTGACTACTTTGACGGCATCATTGGACTAGACGAGTTACGAAATCTCAAGTTAACAATGGATTTTACAAACCAGGTACTATTTAACGATACAGTACAAATACCATTTCATTACAGAGATCAAAATTCACAAAACAAATATAAAATAGAAATTCCACCTCGCGAATGCCTAGAACGACCATTCCCAGTAAATATACCTTATGGAGAAATACTAATACCCGAAACTAATATTAATGGATTTTATATCCCTGAAACCCTTACGGTTGCAGAAAATTACCATGCTAGATTTGAAATACAAAATGTTACAGACAAAACTATATGTCTAGAATTTAACCAACCTTTTAAAGCCCAACAGCTACAAGGTGACCAATTTGACTTTTATCACATTGAAAACTTTATGCCCAATTATCAGACAAATACAAAAAATACAGACATGTTAAATAATATCAGAATAGACCACATGAATGAAGAAGAGAAAAATGCCATTTTAAAATTAATTTCAAACTTCCCGACATTTTTCATAATGACGACTCTAAACTAACATTTACAAATACAGTAAAACACCAAATAAAAACGACAGACGAATTACCGATTCACACTAAAACCTATAGGTTCCCTTTTTGTCACAAAGAAGAAGTAAATAGACAAATAAATAAAATGCTTAATGACGGAGTAATTAGACATAGTCAATCCCCCTGGTCAAGTCCGATATGGATTGTATCAAAAAAAGCGGACGCCTCCGGCAAGAAAAATGGCGTATAGTTGTAGATTATAGGAAGATAAACGACAAGACTATTGACGATCGCTACCCGATACCTAACATCGAAGACATCCTAGACAAACTCGGGAAGTGTAATTACTTTACCACATTAGACTTAGCGAGCGGTTTCCATCAAATAGAAATGGACCCTCAGTCCGTACAAAAAACCGCATTCAACGTAGAGCACGGGCACTACGAGTACCTTCGTATGCCTTTTGGGCTAAAAAACGCCCCAGCCACTTTCCAAAGGGTCATGGACCACGTGTTAAAAGATTTACAAAACCGCATATGCCTAGTCTATATGGACGATATCATTATCTTTTCCACCAGCCTTCAAGAACACATATCAAATCTAAAACAAGTTTTTCAAAAACTAAGAGACGCGAAATTAAAAATCCAACTAGACAAGTCAGAGTTTTTAAGACAAAATGTCGAGTTTTTAGGGCACGTAATTACGCCGGAAGGAATTAGGCCTAACCCGAATAAAATAAAAGCCATTTCAAAATTCCCATTACCAAACACAGCAAAGGAAATAAAATCTTTTTTTAGGACTATTAGGATTTTACCGCAAGTTTATAAAAGACTTCGCAAAAATTACAAAGCCGCTAACGAAGTGTTTAAAGAAAGGTACTAAAATAATACATGACAATGAGTTTAAAAAATGCATTCGAACTTTGTAAGACAATTCTGACCAATGAACCCCTGTTACAATACCCGGACTTCGAAAAGCCCTTTATTTTAACTAGTGACGCTTCAAACTACGCCATAGGAGCCGTTTTATCCCAGGGCCCGATAGGAAAAGATAGACCAATTGCTTACGCAAGTCGCACGCTTAATGACGCTGAACAAAATTATAGCACAATAGAGAAGGAACTACTAAGTATTGTAAATTTTACAAAATACTTCCGTCCGTATTTATTCGGACGTAAGTTCACCATCATCACGGACCATAAACCACTCCAATGGGTAAATAACCTTAAAGAACCTAACTCTAGATTAATGCGCTGGCGCTTAAAACTCATGGAATATGATTACGAAATTATGTATAAAAAAGGCAGCGAAAATAAAGTTGCAGACGCCCTATCGCGTATAGAAATACACCCGATCGAAACACAATCAATGATAGGTAACGCGGACACTAGCGAAAACAGAATAACCGATGATTTTCCCGACATAGCTTTGGACGATTTAATAACGTTAGAAAATTCACCTATTGAACAATTAGACACAAATCCAGAGACAACAAACAAAAAATAAACATAATTTCAGACGTCATAATAAAACAGAAAAACCCTTCAAATGAAACAGTACATTCCTCCCAATCGAACCCCACACTAAATATACCCATAACCGAACAACCGATAAATGGATTTAGGAACCAGATCATACTAAACGTAACAAGAGACTTAATAAAACCAAAAATTAAGCTTGAAAAACCTTTTAATGTTAAAGATCGAATAAAAGTGACATTGCCCATTCAAAATTTCGAAGAACATCTAGTAGAAACGTTTAAAAATTATATTAAACCAAATAAAACTTATGGCCTACTAATACAATCAAATTTTGTACACAATGTCATAATCAATTTACAAAATACTTTAACGATAAAGCATACAAACTTATTCAAACAAACAAAATAGTTAAAAGAAATAGTTGACAAAGACGAACAATTAGAAACCATCCAAAATCACCATGAGACAAAAACCACACACAGAGGTATAACCGAAACAAAAACAGCGCTAACAAGAACTTATTATTGGCCCCAAATGACTAACCACATAACGAATTATATAAATAATTGTATAACTTGTCAATCAAGTTAAGTACGAAAGACGACCCCCTAAATTTGAATTAAAATTACGACCCCAATAGGCGAACACCCGTTCGAACATATTTATATTGACACTTTCTCAATAAGTGGACAAAAGTTCCTAATGGTAATTGACTCTTTCTCGAAGTTTGCACAAGCATACCCTATTCATCTTGTAACAACTGATATCTTAGATCAATTAATGATATTCTTTTCACATTACGGTATTCCCAAAAAAAACTAACCTGTGATCCAGGTACCGAATTCAAAAATAACCTATTTTCCAGAGTTTTGCAAAAAACATAACATAGTATTACACCACGTCACAATCCGACATCCAAATAGTAATGCCCCAATTGAAAGACTACACTCCACACTCATAGAAGAATTACGAGCTTTAGAACTAGAAAGCCCAAGACAAAATATAAAACAATTAATGACCCTTGCAATATTAACATATAATAATACCATACATTCCTCTACACGCTACCACCTTTTCAAATCATAAAAGCAAACTTAGAGTTCGACACGCCTTTTAACCTCTCGGAAAATAAAATAATGTCAGATTATATTGAAAACCAACAAAGAAATATGAAAGTTATGAACGAGTTTATAAATAAACAAAATAACAAGGTAAAAGACTTAACCAGACAAAATCAAGACAGAACCGAATTCCCTGTATTTAAACCAGAAACTGAAGCTTTCTTACTTCAAAATATACGTAGAAAATAGCCCCAAAATACAAAAAAATAATAATTGATAAAGACTTAGATAATAAAATAAAAACCAAAAGATAATCGTATATATCATAAACAAGAAATTAAACCAATACGACTAAGATCTAAAGAAACATTATCTGTTTCAGATGTGGAAAATACTAGTATTCACTCTGCAAATGATGCCAGTACATCTACAAATTAAATTGACACCCTTAACTAACCCCCTACTGCCCTTCTTAATCAGTAAAGCCAAGGTAACGAATCATAAACACTCTTTTATAAAATATATTGATTTAAATCTTTTTATCGACCCTCTGAGAGCTATCGAAACAAACGAAAGATCGATAGTACCAATGATCGACAAAAAGGATGAACTATATCCCTCAATAAACGAAATTCATAATCACTTAAACTATTTGAGAGACAAGGCCCAAACAAAGTTAAACCAAATAAAACCCTCTTTCAACTTACGTACAAAACGAGGACTACTTAATATTGTAGGAAAAGGCTCCAAATGGGCCTTTGGTTTATTAGACTCAGACGACGCGGAAAGATACGACAATGCAATTAACACCTTAGACAAAAATCAAAAAAGTTACACCATGATCTTGAAAACTATATTACAATAATAAAAAGTTTTATGAATGAGAGTAAAGAGACACTGAACACGGTAATAAGTAATCAGGTTGTAATCAACAAAAAGATGAGAACATTGGAAAGCAATTTGAATAAATATACACTGTTCCTAAATATTCAAAATTATCTAGACGTAATGATAATTGATTGCCAGAATATAATTGAAATATTAGATACACTCGAAAACTCAATATTATTCGCCAGACTAGGGATAATACATAATAACCTATTGCCCCTAAATGAAATAAAACAAATGAAAAATGTTATACAGGAAATCTATAAAAATGGATTACCTACATTTAAGTTCGAACAGTCTTATTTAGAAATTATAAAAGTAGAAATTCATTACATACTAGACAAATTATGTTTCATCTTCCACATACCTATAACGGACGAGAATCTATATGATTATTATCACTTATTCCCGATCCCCGTTAACAATAAAATCATTGTACCCCAAAACCATACATCCTGATGAACTCGACAAACCATTACTACTCCAGAAATCCATGCCCGATGGTTGAAGACCTGTGCGTGTACTTTGTACAACAACCACCTTTCAGGATGATTGTATCCCACATGTACTTAGGGGAAATCAACTAACTAATAACTGCCCCACTATCCAGGTGCATAAAATCACATCCACCATAGTCGAACCAGTGGACGACGCCCACATTATAATACTACCTGCAAACAAAACAAAGGTACAGAAATTATGCCCTGAAAGTGAATTTGCTGAAATAAGCGAACCACATCTAATCTACCTACCACAAAGCTGTTCGATTCACATAAACAATTACAACTTCGAAAATAATGCCATTTCCATCCAAGGAAAACCCATCGAACTCCTACCTATTAGAACAAAAAAAATGTTATCACACAACGAGTTACCCATGGTACTACAGGAAGTACATACCGATAAATTAGACGATATTTATCGCGTTGCCGAAACCACTCACTCAGGACTTAGAAGAAATTCAAAAGCTTGGAACTAATGATATTTTACTTTATATTTGTATAACTTCAATTATTATCATATTATTATATATATTATACAGGTACTTATCAAAAAATAAAGATAAGATTACCCAGTTATTTGTAACCCATAATTCGAAAAATTATATCAAACAAGAAAACAAACCTACCCCTTTGTTTTCATCTTAGGGATGGACGAATTATGAATGCTAACTTGATATCATTTTTACGATTACAGCTTCTGCTGACATTGCAAAGCATAGTTTATAAATATATGTGACTGCGATTACCAAGGCAGATTTCGCTCATTGTTTGAACTGTACGTTACTTGTAAATTCAAATACGAATAATAAATTGCTTGTTTTTCGAATTATTTGCTTTTTAAAAACGAAGTATTTAACATCAAATACATAAATCCAGAGAAGAGATCAAAGGGTCTCTTAGAATGCAGAATGTACCTAGGAAGTCGTTGTGCACGTACAACTGAGTATTTGCTGTTAAAATTTACGATGAGACTAGTCATTCATGTATAATACAATATAGTAATGGATCCAATACAGAACCTTGAGGGACTGAGTTAATCATTACTTTTTTTCTGAATATGTGGACACGATTTTTGGAGTGAAAAAATTAATTTATGAAAGAATTTGAGGACAGTCAATTTTATTATGTAATAATTTGTATAGAAAAAGTAGCATAGAACAAATTCGCTGGTACTCTAAACTTTCAAAATTAAATGTGGTTAGAAGATAATTGTTATCTATACCCCTCTCAGAATATATTCCTGTGTCTCTAAATGATAAAAATTTTAAAAATTTTCTTTGAACTTGCTGTAACGCGCCTTTGTGAACTAGATAGTAAGGATTTCAGATTATGGATCAGTACTCAAGTTTTGATCGTACATAAGAATAATATAATGATTTTAAACAATTTAAATTAGTAAATGATTTATAGTTTCTTATGATAAATCCTAACGTTTTGATTGCCTCTTTAGATTTGATATGTATGTGTTCGACAAAACTCAGGTCAGAATCAAAATATATACCTAAATCTTTAATTGTTTGTATGCGCTCTAAATCAGTGTCGTTAACGCTGTAGTTGTAGTTAAAGCAATTTTTCTTTTTTTGTGTAAGACACTGCTTTACATTTAGCAGCATTGATACCAACTTTGTTCAGGCCGCACCACTTGCTGACGATATTAAGGTTTTATTGAAGATATATACAATCGTTTACGTAATTTATTCTCTTAAATATTTTTAAATCATTTGCAAAGATTAATTTGTCGCACAGCAATTCAAAGCATAAATCGTCAATAAATAATAGAAATAGTAAAGGCCCAAGATTAGAACCTTGCGGCACTCCAGAAGTGGCTAAATATATTGATGATTTATATCCATTGTAGAATATAAATTGTTTGCCTGTTAGATATGATTGAAAGTAATTTAACAGATTTAAATTAAATCCATACTTTTGCTAAGTTCTGTAAGAGTAATTGATGATCGATGCGATCGAAGGCTTTGGTAAAATCGGTATACAAAGTGTCTACCTGTCCTCGTTCGTCTAGAATATTAGAAACTGTCTGACTGAATATTACTAAGTGCGTAGAAGTTGATCTGTTAGATACAAAGCCATGCTGGTCTACTGACAATATATTTTTGGTGAACATATAGATGCGATTGTATAAAATGATTTCAAGAACTTTAGCAAAATTACACAAAAGAGAAATTTGTCTGTAATTGCTTATATTTGACGTATCGCATGCTTTAAAAATCGGAAACGCCTTTGCCACCTTCCATCGGTTGGGAAAAATGGATGTTTTTATTGAAATATTAATCAGAATAAAAAGTGGTGTTAAGAATGCATTGGCACAATCTTTCACCAAAAAGGATGGTATAAGGTCTGGGCCAGATGTAATTTTGTTCTTTAACTTTTTTACAGTATCTTCAATTTTTAACATCGATATGTTTGTAATACTGAAAAGTTCAAAGTTATTATTGCCTATAGTCACGTGATTGTCTTGTGTATCACATGGAACGGTTAATACTGAACTAAAAACTCCGCAAATATGTTTAAAATCTTGTGGATTATCGTAGTTATTATCCTTATATGACATTTTACCAGGTATTCGTGTTTGTTTTGTTTTGATCGTGCAAATGACCAAAATAACTTTGTATCCGATGATATTGAGGACTGAATATTGGAGAGGTACCTTTGATATTCTAAATCTGTCTGTTGTTTTATTGGTGATAATAGTTAATTTTTTGTACTTACGGAAATGCTTATATTTTTGTTTAATATTATTTCTTATTTCCCTAGTGTACTGTTTTGGATGTCCTTTTATAAAATTTAATTTGAGGTACATACAGGTCCAAAATACTGTACAATTTAATGTAAAATGCTTCAACGGCTAAATTAACATCCGAAAAATGTTGTAAATAATACCAATCCGTTTCTAAAAGAGCATTATATAGTGCTGGATAATTAGCTTTTTTAAATTTATATAGGCTTTTTGATCATTAGCAGATGCAAAGTTTGTACATTTTGGGGGAAGTTGTATTTTAATGAAAAGAGCTGGGTGAAAAGTGTCCTCATGCACTAATGGCGCATTATCTCGAGAAATCTCACATGTTAGGTTTGAGAAAACAAGATCAAGTAAACGACCTCAATTGTTAAATATTTCGTTATGTTGTTGTATATCAAAGAAGTTTGCAAAATTGGTAGTTTGATTGGTTTTCTTATCATTACTATCATTGTGAACATAGTGGCTATAAAGCATAGTAGCTATAAAGCAAATGTGAAATTTGCACTAGGTAGATAATTTCACGCATTTCTAAAATGTCGTTTCAACACTTTGGTTATTAAAAGTTATATATATATTTTAATGCAACATAGCACATTAGGTACCTTTTTATGATGATGTCGAAGAAAGAAAGACACATTGTGTCTAGAGTTTATTTATTTTCCATACCTAAACAAATAACTATTCTCACAGGTGGCACATTTAAATCATATGAAATAACTGTTACAATCAGACAGTCTTGAGAACGGCTTAGGAAAAAATCAAGTACTTATACATACATAGTTGCTTAGTCATCTATCTTGTCTTAGGCAGCTTAGAAAGTTTTATCAACATTTGCATCATTTACATTTTTATCCCTTTTATCGTTTTCTCATGGATGTTATTCAATAGATTAGCGCAGTTTTTCTGATATTTATGCGGCGTTACAAATATCTGCTTATCTGAGGCTCAAGAGGCGATGTATTGCCCAAGTGGCAAAGTGTAGAAGGTTTTTATAGGGAAATAAATAAAGCTGAATTTTTAATCTGATTATATGGAACAAGAGTAGTGTTTATGGACGTCTTGTCGTAGTAGGCTTGCCATTTCATGTGTCGCTTTGCATAACTTTAAACGCTGTTTAATGTGCTTAAACGTGATTATACAGACGTTATTTTGCCTCTTTCTAGACAGGTAGCTCAACTGGAAGATTATCATACTTTTATTTCGTATATGCTCTCACTTTTTAAACTTAAATTGGATATACGCAGTGTACACTAGTTGGAATGAAATCATATTTCGAAAAATAATTTAATTCAAATCAGTTCAATTTACTGATCACAAATTAATGTTAAGTATTACAGTTTGATGCTTTAAAGGTCTGAATTTATTTTTCTATTCCGCCTAAACTTTAAAAGTTTGTGAGATCAAATGCGACAGATTACATAATGTTTATCTTATAAGAAATAGGGGATGTTCAAATATCACGTTTTCATGGAACTACGATAAGTTTTTTATTACGGTTTAATAAGGAAACTTGTTCCATTCATCAAGTGTACTTATGACAACTCTCCGTAAGACTAATTGAGTTAATTAGTACTCGCATTCTGAGAACAAGCATTATTCCTATTCGTTGATTTAGTGAAAGCCTTTGACACGGTGAAGCATTCAGATTTACATAGTAGTAATAGTGTAGAAGTAGTAGTTGGCTCCAGTTTGTCTCGGCTGCGTGTCTAGTAAAATTTTCTGAAACCCTTGTATGTCCCGGAACCCACACAAACTTTATAGCTCTTCAAGATCGTGTCCGCATCCCTGGACAAGGGCTGACCTCATCCTAGGGAAACAGAGCAATTTACTGAATATACTGGAGAAAAACAGCGAGGTACTATATTGCGGATAATGAAAAGTTATCCGCCCGAATGTACGACTACACAGTGTAAGAATATATAATGAAATATGTGAAACATATACAGTAAGGCTGATTCTACATGGGCAGTTAAAGCGTGGCTGTTTTGCCGCTAGCAATCGCCGTCAAATTTTTAAATGCACACCTGACTATCAAAACGCGGCTATCTAACAGCGACCAAAGTGCAAGGTTGATTTTACAGGCGCACTTATGCCATGGTCCATACACGCAAATAGGGACGAAGGGCGTTGCTCATGACGTGGATACAACACAACTGCTTGCTTTTTCGTCGTGTAGTTTGTTTCGCGTTTTTAATGCTAGTAGTCGCAACGTCTCCACAGGCGTTGCAACCGCTAGTAGCCGTTTGAACGCCAGTTGAGGTGGCAGTGAAAATGCGCATCTAGGTAGCCTTCATGATAGCAATAGTTTTACTGTGTGTATAGAACCAGCCTAAATTATCGTATTCCTCAAGGATCCGTTTTAGGTCCCATGTTATTCACCCTATATTAGGGTTGTCTAAATTCTGTGGTGTTTATTATATGTTAATGACTTGTTGAACTTGCCCATTTCGGTAAAAATGTTAGTTTCGCAGATAATACTGCTAATTTTGACAAGGATAAATAATGGAGTGCCTTGCGGTATAAAGTAGAAAATATATTCTGCACTCAACTTGTACATTCGTGTTAACCGGAGATGCAGCATTCTTATTTATTTTTGTACAATAGAAAAAGTCTTCCAGTGAGATAATTAAAATGATCATTTGATATTAAGTTAAACCAGATTAAACTATGTAGATATTTCAAGTAGCCCAGTATTAGTCATTTTAATAGGTTATCAATTGGTGAATCTTAAAACGACATCAATAACAACACGCATATGTAGCGTTGTCGGCACCTGGCACATGCTAATTGTACAGAGCACCGATAAATGGTGACGAGATTTTCTCTTGAAAATAAAATTCCCCACAAGTAATGGTATGAAAACTAAATTTGTATGACTGACAATAAATATACCATGAGTGCTATTTCCAAATCGGGCTTTGTAGCGAACGAAACTAATTTCTAAGATAAGATCAATTTTGAAAAATTCTTGTCATAGTAATCTGTTAAACCCATTAATTATTTAGTTCTTAATATCTGATAGGGGTGAGTAGATCTGTGGGTGCGATAAAGTTGGTTTTTTACAAATTCTGTTTTTAAATTCAATTTTCCACCTCACTGTTTTTGTCACACCCAAGCGAAATTAATGTTAACGTAATATTCCTGTTAAGCAACCATTCTATTTTCTCATTTCAGAAGCTCAAATGAAATGTAAATGCAGTGCGATTGTTGGCTAGAAAATGTAAGCCGAATTTATAAATATTTAATTAGATTATTGTCTTAATCTTGCATAATAACTTTGGCTGGCGAAGGAATGTTTTACAGTATACATTTATTCACTAGTGCAATTTTATCTTACATTGGCAATTGTTAAAAATTTCAGTCATGACGGCAATTGTATGAATATCTCCCATATTTTAAGCATATATCTAAAGCTGCTTCTCCGCTTATTTCTTATAAATAATTACAGCGAAATAAATCATAAATTCACACCCATTTATAATATTTTGCTTTTCGATATTTATGCAACACACCAGTCATCTTAAAATCAAAAGCATATTTGTTTATTTGTATGTATGTGCCATAAAGAATAAATATGTACGAAACTCCGGTTAAAACTTTTATATAAATTAGAGAAAACTCAATTTACCTTAAACACATACTCTTCGAACTATTTGCTTCTTCGAGCGTTGGATTATAAACAGCAAACTTGGTGCATTTATTATTTCAAATACTAAACCGCAAAATGCTCTTGATTTTGTTACTAAAACTACTGTTAATTCTTGTCACTATAATAGCAGTCAAGTTCTTAATACTAAAAGAGCAATCAAGTTTGTGAAAACAAATGTAGAAAAAAATTCTTTTTTGTGAAGTAATTCACATGTCCCCTTCCCTTACCGGGATTTCGGAGTTGCTCTATGCAAGTTGAACCCGCATAGGAGCCAAACTCTGAGGTTGCATACAAATACCGTTATTCTTTTGAGCATTTTAATATTTTCCTTTTTTCAGCTAATTTCGGAATTTACCGTAATCCTCTGCCCTCTCCGCACTTAACCTAACTGAAACTGCGTAATAGCTCAACATACCATATATTCATTAATTATTTTGATTTTGATTCGTATCTTTCTGGTATTCGCGCCCTGCATGATTACCATTTTCTACCGCTTACGCTTTTTACTGCTAGCTGATTGCTGACCATTTTTACTGCTTAGCGTTTCACCCCTTATTAACCGCCTTGCCTGCTCACCAGTTAACATTGCTTGTGAAATCTAACCATAACAATTTTGTAATTAGCCGTAAATAATCTGAAAATGGTATAATACCTAGAGTAATAAATGTAGTAGGTATATTGGATTTTGCTCTTTTTTTCTTTAACTATATTGTCTGAAATCGAATTTCTCGACCGCTGGAATTACCGTTTCCTCACTGTAGTTGCCCCGCCTCTATTGCCCCAAAAATAGAGTAAAGTGATGTTTCTGCAGAACGCGTAAAAATAATGCTATTAGTACCCTACATAAAAAAATTGCATTTATCTCCTATACGAAACCTAAATCTAACAAAAATCAAGAGGTGACTCCTTTTCAGCAATTAACTGTCTACGGTGTCATCTAAAACTAAAGAAGTGTATATATTTTCTTTACAAAATTAACCGAAATAATAATAAAACTTCAACATTCTGCATTTCAAGTACGAAACAGCAATGGACTCATGTTGATAGTAACTATTTTTTTATTTTTGAGTGAGAAATCTCCGCTTAAGCGATGACACATGTTTTTTGAAACACATAAGGAAGTTTCTAAAAATAATAATAATAATAAAATACCGGAACGTCTCAATCATAACGACCGCGACGGACAAGGACGCTTTAAGTGGACGAGGGAACTTCGGGATGACTTGCTGACCTGCCGCGAGAGTAGCGAACCTGAGCGGAGGGGATACATGGCGCGATTGCATGCACTTTGGTGCGAAATGCACCCAGAGCATCGCGCCTTCTCTCAACAACATCTGAGAGATCAAGTATCCTTTCTGCTCAGGACAGGTTATGTAAGGGCACCCCGTCAGCCGGAAGAACTGCCAGCCGCAGTCCCACCGCGGCAACTATCAGCTGATGGGGAACATCCTTTAGAGTTCGCCGATATAGACTTAAGGACGAGGGTTAGCCTTAACACCAGGGCTAACCTAAAGCCACAAGACCTGGCTAGAATGGACGAGGTCATCGATGAGGAAATTCCAGAAGATGCCGACATCTGGAAAATCAACAGTGCCGTGTACACCGCCGCGAAGCAACTCGTCCCCCGTGAGAGGTCAACCAATCACGGGGTCGAGAAAGCCAAGCGACGTGTACAGAAAATTGAGGGCAAGATACAGTCGGCCAGACAACACGCTTCTCGGATCCAGAATGTGGTGGAATATAAGACGACTGGTAGAGTTTTTACTCCCAGAATCCGGCGCATAACAGCCGGATTAAGACGTCAACACCATACTCTAAATTTGACAGTGATGCTTACCATCAAGCAGCACTGTCTAGATAGGATCCGAGCACTCATGGCGATAAAGAAAACATTGAAGAGGCGGGTGAGGAGTATGGAACAAAACAATTTGTTCCGTACGAATCCTTCCCGCCTCTTTCAAGAGCCACAGCGTGTTGTAGATAATCCGCCGACTGTAGAAGATGTCGAAACCTTCTGGAAGGGAATCTACGAAACGACGCGTCCATTCAATAGCGACACTCCAGCAATTGCACACTTCGAGGCTCTGTGTCACAGACATCGTGAAGAGCCAGAAGAAGTGTGCCCGGCAATCAGTACGGAGGAAGTCCAGCAAGCACTTGTTGGTACCAAGAACTTCGCTGCCCCGGGCCCAGACGGCATTAACAACTGGTGGTGGAAGAAATTTCCTTCCACTCACCGCCGTCTGGCGCGAGTTTTCAACTCATGGTTGAACGAGGGGCAGCAGATTCCGGACTGGTTCGTCGAGGGACGTACTGTGCTTATCTCCAAAAAGGGGGATCTTTCCGACCCGAGGAATTATAGGCCGATCACTTGCCTCAACTCCTGCTACAAGATATTTACACGTATCTTGTATGCTAGGACACTGAGGTCTGTTGATCCGGTCTTCCAGCAGATACATGAACAGCGTGGTGCCAAGAAGGGCATGGCAGGTTGCAAGGACAGCCTGCTGATAGACCGCTGTATTACACAGGATTCTGTGCAATACAAGCGGAATCTATCGATGGCCTGGATTGACTACCGCAAGGCATTTGATACAACATCGCACGAGCTATTGTTGCACTTGCTCGAATGTCTTGCGGTACCAGCACCACTAGTGAGATGCATAGAACGGCTGCTGCCGCTCTGGAAGACTCGCTTCACCATAACATCAGGTGCACAGCGGGTCATGACAGAGCAGGTGGCATTTAGGAGGGGAGTTTTTCAGGGCGACTCCCTGAGTCCTCTCCTCTTCTGCATCTCACTGCTACCGTTGTCTGCTGGGCTCCGCCAAACCCGCGGGTATCAATGTGGACCACCCAGCGATCGGAGGCATAAGGTCACCCATCTATTTTATATGGATGATCTTAAACTTTATGCCTCCGGAGAGCGCGAACTACAAAACGCTCTTAGGGTGGTCGAAGAATATACGCGGGCAATTGGTATGGAGTTCGGGTTGGACAAATGTGCAGTCGTCCACCTCAAGAGAGGACGATGCGGGGAATTCCCTGAAGACGCGCAGCTCGCAGACGGAAGCATCCTAAGACATCTGGATGCCGGAGAGACCTATACATACCTGGGTGTGCAACAAAGGCACATCCAGGATGTAACACAAATAAAGGAGTCTCTCCGCGGCAAGTACAGACACCGCCTCCGAAAGATTTGGTCTTCCGAGCTTTCGGGGAAGAATAAGGTGTCTGCAACTAATATGCTTGCCGTTCCGATTCTGCTCTACTCCTTCGGAGTAGTAAAGTGGAGGGTAGATGAGCTGCGCCAATTAGACAGAGATACCCGCAAGATGATGAATATTCACAGAAGTATTCATCCTAGATCGTCCGTTCCTCGTGTGTACCTCCCACGTCAACGGGGGGGGCCGAGGACTCTTGAGCCTGGAGTGTACGCATGGCAGAGTAGTACTGAGTATGGCATGTAACATCCTCAGGAGCTCAGATCCCCTCTTGCGGTTTGTGAAACATCACGAAACTGTAGGAGTGGGAGCAGGATTGTTTAAGGCAGCAAAAAGAGCCGCAGATGAACTTGGTCTCACATTTGACATCAGGCGAGGTGGCCGGCGAGGTGCTGATGTTGAATCAGTCACCGAACTTCAGCCAAATCGTCTGAAAGCCCGAATCAGAGCTGCCGAACAGGAAAATCTGTTTCGGCAGCACGTCGATAAACCCCAGCATGGTGTCTTCTATAAGAACATAGAAACACTGGGTTTATCGACCAGGCTGACCTTCGCCTTTCTAAGGTCAGCAGGGCTTAAGTCGGAGACCGAGGGATTCATTATGGCCTGCCAAGATGGTGTTATCAACACCTTGGTCTACCGTAGCCGCGTGTGGCGTGTAGAGGTTCCTGATATCAACTGCAGGACCTGCCATCAGGCGCCGGAATCGCTCATGCATTTACTATCTGCATGCCCCATATATGCGATTTCGGCCTACATCCACCGGCATAACGCGGCGTTACGAGTGTTGTACTACCATCTAAGGCACTCGTACGGGGTAGACCAGACACCAGTGCTGCCTTATGTCCCCGGAGATATTGAGTCCGTTGTCGAGAACGAGAAATGCCGGATTTACTGGAACTACTCGTTCCCGACTGTCAGGCTAATTCAAGCCAACAAGCCTGACATAGTTCTCCTCGACCATCAACTCAAGGTGATGTATGTCATCGAGTTCTCGGCGCCAGCGGAGAAAAACATCACCTTGAAGGAGGAGGAGAAACGGACCAAATATCGCGATCTCCGGTACGAGCTCCAAGTGCTGTACCCATGCTACTCAGTAAAAATGGTCGTCCTTATAATCGGTGTACTCGGAGGGATAAAGCCTACGCTGCTCTCGGAATTGAAGATCATACCGGCCTGCCAAAAACCAGCCGAATGGCTGGCAGGTCAAATGCAGAAGGCGGTCATTCTGGGTTCTCTCCGTCTGCTTAGGGCACACGATTCTGGTATCTACAGTCACTAACCCTGCGGGATGTGGGGAGTGGCTGTAGTTGATGCGCCGGCGCGACTCCCCGTGAGGCGTCGGAGGCCACGGGAGGACTGACCGGCATCGGGAAACCGAAAAAAAAAAAAAAAAAAAAAAAAAGAAAAATAATAAAATATATCAAAAACTGTTAGGTTTTGTATTATGCATATTTTAGTTAAATCAGTTGCAAATGAGCTCTACTAACATCCCTTGGAAGGAATACGGCGACTTACCAGTCATGCACCTTGATGTGTACCTATATATAACATTAGACTTTCAGAAGTCATTGATATTAATTTATTATCAGTGTAGGATTAAAGTCCTTTGTTCTTGACAAAAATGGTAAGCTAACAAATTAACTGAAGTTGTACAATTTACTGGAAATTTCAGAACAAAAGATTATAGACCTTATTTCTCAAATCGGAAAGAGAATAAAATTCATAAAACATTTAAAAGCTTATAAAGAAATAATGTGCCTTCCTGTGGTAATTTAAAGTCTCATACACAGTGTGTTCACGAATGGACTTATACTTGTAAAATTTTTTGTTATTGGTTTCTTCATAAAAACTTCTAATTCCGAAAAGTCCTTAGCCAACCCAGACATTCAAATTTGATTCAAATAATTTATCAGTTTTATTTAAATATTGTCTGAACAATATTTGTGGCATTCTCTAAATTTTTCCTTTTCTTCTTTAGGACTTACTACCACATGAATAATTCTTCGTTATTTAAAAAATATAGTTCGTTATCCAGTATGTTATTTTTACCAATTTCTACAACAGACCCCTCTGCAGCCAAGGCGTTCTTGCAAAGGCATTTCAAAGTAGAAAAGAAGGAGACTAAGATAATGACTTTTAAGAATAACATTTTCCCTGATGGAAAAATATCTATTCTTGAGGATATATGAGTACAATATTGTCTTAATTTAAGAATAGTAGTCTTAAATATAGTTTAGATTTTTTCCATGTAGACCTTCTCTTAAAAGTTGTAAATAACGTTTCCCGCTCAATGCGCCCTCGAAAAAGAATGGATTAATAATGAATGGCGAACAACTTCTGCAAAACATTTATTTTCTATGGATATTGGGTATGCTTTCTGTACCAGGGGGGGGATTATTATTATCTACAGTTTTGACGAATCACATGCCCGTGTAAATGGAACATAGCTTCATTGGAAAAATTATGCTTCCCAAACCTACCAAAATCGTCTTCTATTAGTTCCCGATCTAAACATACTTTATAGGGCTGTCATTTTTCTTCCTTAAGAACTCTAGCAACTGTGTTATGTTACTATCCACACCAATATCACTTACGAAACTATACGGATTTTCTTGGAGTACTTCTATTTTTGGTGTACTAAAAGACTTTTTGGCAAATTTTTCACGTGACAGGTCTCCCTAAATATTACAAAATATACTAGGTCCCATTAAAAAAAAATCGATGACGCCATACGTTCAACATGATTCACCCCGTATGATTATAAGTGTAGCCCAAAAATGCGCATTTTAAAATAAAAATCGACATCCTAGGATTTCTTTCACAAATGTACTACCAATTCCTTAGGCAATTGCTCTATATATTTAAGTAACCCACTGTATAATATTTTGATTCGACATAAGGGTCTTGAAAAAGACCGAAAAAAGTTAATTTTTTGCAGGTGTAGGTCCACCATTGAGCTCTCCTAATAAAAAGAAGCAGATTTCGTTTCCGAAATTTTAGGGAAACGTTCTATTATTATTTTATTGATTAATACTATTTATCAAAAAAGACCGCTGACTGCTGACTGTTGACGTAAAGTCATAAACGCAGAGGTTTATTCTTCCAGTAAATGTTCACTGGATAACCAAATTTTTTATATAATCAGTTTTGAAGAAATTATTCATGCGGTAATAAATATCCAAGAAGGAAAAAAAACGAATTTTTGATTAATAAAATATAAAAATAGGTGGGAAAGGGCCCTCATTTTAATTCTAGTCTAAAAATATTAATTGCTGTAAAAGTCAACAGAGCCGCGACAATTATGATTTGGTTGTAAAACTTATAAGAAATATAAAAACTTCATAATCATACCAATTTTATAGATTATCCCAGACGCTCATTCGAGTCATTAGTTGGTTATTCGATTTAAAAGTCAACAGATTCTTCATCACTGGCTCCCACATGCTTTTTCAAGCGTATAACCTTAGTATAAACCCGAACTCACTGGGATGGAAACAATGATCCAAGCAATCAACAGAACTTATAAAAATGAGTAAATTGCGATTTATAGTAAGGCAATGAATTGAGTTATATATATTTAAGTTAATTGCATTACACTTGCAAATGGTTTGTACTAGATTGCCCTGCGCCGTTATGAGTGTAGTTCAGTTTCCCAATAAGTTTATTTATTGAAAATGGTCGGCTGGGAATTGCACTCGTTGGTAGTAAAGATGGTGTTGCAAGAATTGTCAGCGTAATCGTAAACTTTGCTACGGAATGTTTTGGTTTTAAGTTGACATCCATTAAACACAATGATAAGTACTGCTTTAATATGTTTGCAGGACATTTTAAAATATTTTGAATATTCTTGTTCTTAAGTTGACAACTTGCCGTAACGTCGTCGTATAATGAACATTAATTAAGGAGTTCGTGAAGAACGAAATGCCTTAATTATTGACAAGAGTTTTTGTAGATATTCGTTAGATATTAATTCGTTGACAAGGAGAGATGTTAATGTGACAGTTAACTTCGATGAAGTTTTATTATTGTGTGTCAGTTTTAAATTAGTATATAGAACCTGCTGGTAGATTCTCCTTTAGTATTTTTAAAGTGTTTTAGAGCGCGGATAAAATTTCAAGTGTGCGTCCATTATGACTGTAAAGCGCCATGCAAAATAATAATTTTCCTACTGACGTTTCGAAAGTAGGCATTCCAAACACAAAACAAGTGTCGGAATGGAGTGCGGAAAGTAAGCACAAGTGAGAGAAACTGGACTAGAGCTCCGGATAGGTAGCTACTACTGCTTCAGGTTGACAAAAGGATATACTTAGACTAATAGAAAAAAATGTATAAAATGAAAGTATAAATACATAATGCTTGATACAATGTATTATTCAGAATGACTGAAATCTGCCATCCCAGATAACATTTTGAGTTATAATTTTGGGCCTATATGTCCAATTAGTCGTGTAATGGTTGTAAAAATAATTTTAATGACTGTAGGTCGTCTAAGGGTAGTTATAAGGTTATGTCCACGACTATCGAAACTCCTTGTCGTATGAAGGTCATATGGTACGCATAAGATGACTAATTGGTCGCTAAAAGTGGATGGTCTTGAGGCGGTCATTACGAGGTCGTTGTCATCTACAATACAACCCTTAACATGACTTAAGGAAAATAGTTGAATAACGGTCGTTAAAAAAAATGATATGACTTTATTATGTTGTTGTAGAAAAATAGTTGTACAAAGGTCATTGAAAAACGTGATAAGACCTCAATAGGACTTTGAGACAAAATCGTGCCTAAAATTGTAGGGAGTTGTAAAAGAGGTTATATTGCTTTTGAATACGACCTCCATACATACGATTCATAAATGAAAATATGGCGTCCAAAAATTGATAGCACTAACACACGTTATAGTAACATTGAAAACGACCTCGACACGACCCATGAACAGAAATATGGTGCTCCGAAAAGTGGGAGTCGTAACAGAGGTTCAATACGACCTCTGATGATTCATGAATCATTAATAAAAATCGACCAATTTTATGCTGTCAATGTTAGTCTATGAATAAAAGTACGAGAATAAACATTTCTTACAAAGTTAAAAGATGATGAGTTCATCCTTACTTTATTTCAAATCCCCTAAGCGCAACCAACCAGTTTTTAGGTAAATGTAAATAGTCAAAATTGTAGCCGATGATTCTTTTCTATTTGGGAAGCCCGGAAACCCAGTTTTTAGATACATGCCTGCGTGGTCAAAATTTAAGAATTTCGCTTCATTGCGTTAACCCCTCCCCTCACTTAATTTTCTCCTCAGAACCTCTCTACTTGCAAATGACCCTAGAAACGACTCTGATCGCACATAACCTCAACACACACAATAAAATTTTACACTTTCAGAATCCAAAATTATTTAACAAATTTGCACCAAATTTCATATTTCTTGCATGTCTTATAATCAAGTAGCATGACTATTAAGTGTCAAGTGTGCTTATCTACTTTTTTTTTACTTTCTTCCATCAAAAAATAAGCGCGAGTCACCCATGCGACGTCATAAAACCATCACAGATGTAAAAATAAGACTCAAAGGTGCAAAATGACAATATAGTCATATGAAGACAGTTAAGTCACGCGAATGGTGTAAACACGCCATTGGGCAGTCGGTCATATTACTTCTGTATGAATAAGACTATGATCTTCAAAAAGATAAAACGACTAGAGTAATTTAAAAACAGCCTAAAATAATGAAGTTGCTTAGCGAGTTAGTTCACTTGTTAGTTCTCTATAATTGTTTAAATATTACATGGAACATAAAGGCCTAAATTAATTTACATTTATACATTCAATATGGTTACGATTTTATATGACTGCTTGGTAGTTTCACATATAAATTTATAACTATTAGGTTGTAAGCAATTTCGGCCACATTTTTTGTTCGAAAGTTGGCGTCCATGTTTGATTAGAAAATATGTTTCTTCAATATTATCAATTATGCTCTACGAATATGTATACATTCTAACCCTTTTATACCAATGTTTAAAATAGGATTGTTTTTATGACTTCTTAAATTTTCTTTGTTTTCATTATTTGGAATACGAGTTGTATTTTTTCGAGGTATCCTTGCCACTTTTACAGTAACAAAAATGTTGGTAAGTTTTGGCAGCATAACATAGCTAGAAAACGATTTAAATATTTAACACTTTCGTATAATAACACGACGTAAGTACTTAGTTTCATACTTAACACAGTTTAATTATTGACGTTTTATTTATCCCTACTATAAACAGATGAATGCAAGATATACATATAGATACAATACATAGTAATTCGTTACGTTCTTTTGACGTGTATGAATAAATATTAGATCATAGGTCGTATCGAAGTCATATCAAAGATTGTTACCTTATAATGACTCTATAACGACCTCTATACGACAATATCACAATCAATTCTTAGGACGCGACCTAATAGTTCTACTCGTATAAAGGTAATATCCAATTGTCACATGAAAATCATATGAAAAGTCGTGACAACCCGTTCCCAATCGTCCAAATTTCATTGTAAAAGGGTTGTAACAATGTCGTCACGTCTAAATGCAAGTCGTATTTTAGGTCGTGACAACGTTGTTACGTTTCTTATAAGACTTAAAATGTTACTTGGGATCGCATTAGCATATATGGTCACAATTAATATTCAATCAATTCAATTCAATCAATTCAATTCAAATCAATTCAATTCCAATTCGATTCCAATTTGATTCCAATTCGATTTCAACTCGTTTTCAATTCGATTTTAATTCGATTTCAATTCAATTTCAATTCGATTTCAATTCGAATGCAATTCGATTTCAATTCGATTTCAATACGATTTCAATACGATTTCAATTCGAATTCAGTTCGATTTCAATTCGATTTTAATTCAATTTCAATTCGACTTCAATTCGACATCAATTCGACTTCAATTCGATTTCAATTCGATTTCAATTCGATTTCAACCCGATTTAAATTCGAATTCAATTCTATTTTAATTCGCTTTCAATTCGTTTCAATTCCTATTTCAATTCGATTTCAATTCGATTTCATTTCGATTTCAATTCGATTTCAATTCGATTTCAAGTCGATTTCAATTCGATTTCAATTCGATTTCAATTCGATTTTAAATCGATTTTAACGATTTCAATTCGATTCGATTTTTAAATTCGATATCAATTCGATATCAATTCGATTTCATTTCGATTTTCGATTTCAATTCGATTTCAATTCGATTTTTTAAATTCGATTTAAATTCGATTTCATTCGATTTTAATTCGATTTCAATTCGATTTCAAGTCGATTTCAATTCGATATCAATTCGATTTCAATTCGATTTCAATTCGATTTCAATTCGATTTCAATTAGATTTCAAATTCAATTTCAATTCGATTGTAACTCGATTTTAATTCGATTTTAATTCGATTTTAATTCGATTTTAATTCGATTTCAATTCGATTTCAATTCGATTTCAATTCGATTTCAATTCGATATCAATTCGATTTCATTTCGATTTTAATTCGATTTTAATTCGATTTCAATTCGATTTTTAAATTCGATATCGATTCGATTTCAATTCGATTTCATTTCGATTTTAAATCGATTTTAATTCGATATCCATTCGATTTCAAATTCGATTTCAATTCGATTTCAAATTCGATTTCAATTTGATTTCAATTAGATGTCAATTCGATTTCAATTCGATTTCAAAATCGATTTCAAATTCGATTTCAATTCGATTTCATTTCGATTTTAAATCGATTTTAATTCGATATCAATTCGATTTCAAATTCGAATTCAATTCGATTTCAAATTCGATTTCAATTCGATTTCAATTCGATTTCAAATTCGATTTCAATTCGATTTCAAGTCGATGTCAATTCGATTTCAATTCGATTTCAAATTCGATTTCAAATTCGATTTCAATTCGATATCAATTCGATTTCAATTTCGATTTCAATTCGATTGTAACTCGATTTTAATTCGATTTCAATTCGATTTTAATTAGATTTTAATTCGATTTTAATTCGATTTTAAATCGATTATAATTCGATTTCAATTCGATATCAATTCGATTTCAATTCGATTTCAAATTCAATTTCAATTCGATTGTAACTCGATTTTAATTCGATTTCAATTCGATTTTAATTCGATTTTAATTCGATTTTAATTCGATTTTAATTCGATTTTAATTCGATATTAATTCGATTATAATTCGATTTTAATTCGATATCAATTCGATTTCAAGTCGATTTTTAAATTCGATTTCAATTCGATTTCATTTCGATTTTAATTCGATTTCAATTCGATTTCAATTCGATTTTTCAATTCGAAATCGATTCGATTTCAATTCGATTTCGATTCTATTTCAATTCGATTTTAAATCGATTTTAATTCGAAATCAATTCGATTTCAAATTCGATTTCAATTCGATTTCAATTCGATTTTTTAAATCGATTTTAATTCGATTTCAATTCGATTTCAAATTCGATTTCAATTCGATGTCAAATCCGATTTCAATTCGATTTCAATTCGATTATAATTCGATTTTAATTCGATTTCAATTCGATTCGATTTTTAAATTCGATATCAATTCGATATCAATTCGATTTCATTTCGATTTTAATTCGATTTCAATACGATTTCAATTCGATTTCAATTCGATTTCAATTCCGATTTCAATTCGATTGTAACTCGATTTTAATTCGATTTCAATTAGATTTTAATTCGAATTTAATTCGATTTTAATTCGATTTTAATTCGATTTCAATTCGATTTCAATTCGATTTTTAAATTCGATTTCAACTCGATTTCATATCGATTTTAATTCGATTTCAATTCGATTTCAATTCGGTTTTTAAATTCGATATCGATTCGATTTCAATTCGATTTCAATTCGATTTCAATTCGATTTCAATTCGATTTTAAATCGATTTTAAGTCGATATCAATTCGATTTCAAATTCGAATTCAATTCGATTTCAAATTCGATTTCAATTCGATTTCAATTCGATTTTAATTCTATTTCAAATTCGATTTCAATTCAATTTCAAATCCGATTTCAATTCGATTTCATTTCGATTTCATTTCGATTTCAATTCGATTTCAATTCGATTTCAATTCGATTTCAATTCGATATCATTTCGATTTTAATTCGATTACAATTCGATTACAATTCGATTTCAAATCGATTTTTAAATTCGATTTCAATTCGATTTCAATTCGATTTTAATTCGATATCAATTCGATTTCAAATTCGATTTCAATTCGATTTCAAATTTGATATCAATTCGATTTCAATTCGATTTCAATTCGATTTTAATTCGATTTCAATTCGATTTCAATTCGATTTCAAATTCGATTTCAAATTCGATTTCAATTCTATTTCAAATTCGATATCAATTCGATTTCAATTCGATTTCATTTCGATTTTAATTCGATTTTAATTCAATATCAGTTCGATTTCAATTCGATTTCAATTCGATTTCAATTCGATTTTTAAATTCGATTTCAATTCGATTTCATTTCGAAATTCGATTACAATTCGATTTCAATTCGATTTCAATTCGATTTCAATTCGATTTCAAATCGATGTCAATTCGATTTCAATTCGATTTCAATTCAATTTCAATTCAATTTCAATTCAATTTCAATTCAATTTCAATTCAATTCTTTATATTCAAATCACAGGTACAAATAAATTATACAATTAACTAGGAGGGCGTCAAGGCAATGTACAATATATTATGTATAATATAAAATATGAATAAATAGTGATTACATAAAGCTATAAAACAACATATACCTATGTAGTACTGATAACATAATAATGTAAGTAACAACAAATCTCTGCGTGTACAACAAACAGACAAATAAACAAATAAAATAAACAACAAACAGACAAATGAACAAATAAAATAAAAGGTCATGCTAAATAGAATTCATTGATGTCGTAAAAGCTTTTTCAATTAGGAAACGCTTTAGTAGCTTTTGAAAATGAAAAAGCTATTGGAACTCAGTAGGTAAATTATTGTAAACTTTACAACCGTTATAGTTGGTATAATGCTGTCGTGTGTTGGTCAGGATTTTACTGACTTTTAAATCTTGTAGGGTAGTTGTGGTTCCTTTGGTTTCTAAGGAAAATTAATTTATTTTTGTAGACAAAACAACATATTTCATAAATATATATACCTGTCAAAGTTATTACACGCAAAGTTTTAAAAAGTTTCTACACGAATCTCATGGGTGTAAACTCTCCATAACCCTAATAACACGCTTTTGTAAGACAAACACACGGCGAGCATAAGTAGTACTTAAGCCCCAGAGCATAATCCATGTCTTAGATGGGAGTATATATTTGAATAGTAGAACACTAGATTAGATTAGATTAGATTAGATTAGAAGGTAGGAGCTGGCTGGTTGGCCTTAACCATCGCGAGCCCCTGTGGGTCTATTATGGAGCTCCTATTCATTTCCTTAGAGCTCCTTATCCATCTTTGGCCTTTGCTTCAAACTGCACAGCCTTGATAAGAGGTTCTTAGCGTAGCTGTCCGCTCTTTGTTTTTATTCCCCAAGTAGTTGGAACCTAAGTCCAGCGAGGCCTTCACAGTGGCACAACACATGAACTGAGGAGTCCTTTTCCTCTTGGCATAATCTGCATGTTGCATCCTGTACCAGACCCATGAGATACATATGTCTATTGGGCCGACAGTGTCCTGTTAAAAGACCCACTATTATCCTAATGGCGTTTCTATTTTGGCATAGTAGGTCTTTCGTAAATTTAACCGATCTTTCTTTAATGAACTCTTTGGCCTGTCTCTATTGCGGGAAGCTTCTCCACCATTCCAGAGATTTATTTTGAATCCATTCCTTAATGGATGTTCGCATGCCTGACTTGGCCATGCTACAAAAGGGTTTGGGTCCCACTAGGGCCGTGGATGAGCCTTCTCTGGCCAGTTCATCCGCCTTTTCGTTTCCTTTATGTCCCTCGTGTCCTGGCATCCACACCATGGTCAGTTTATTTTGACTTCCAAGGTCAGTTAGGGCATTTACACAGTCCCACACAAGTTTTGAGTCAACCTGCATGGAACTGATTGCTTTTAGTGCCGCTTGACTATCGGAGAAAAGGCTATGGATTGATTGACAGTCCCTTGCCATATTATTTCCTTTGCACACCACTGTATTGCGTCCACTTCAGCCTGAAATACTATGGCATATCTTCCTAGACTTATCGAAATTTCCGTTTTTGACCTTATCCCGTAAATCCCGGCTCCCACTCCTTGTTCTGTCTTGGAGCCGTCCGTATACCAGACTTTTTTGTGCTATTATTGGTGGACCGTTTTTTCAGTCTTTCCTATCTGGTATTATAATTTGAAAGTTTTTATTGTAGTTATACTTCGGGACTATGCTATCCGTGGGCATTCCTAGTATAGGATGCGCTTTCAACTCTAAGTATAACCTCTGGTGCTCTGTTCCGTGCTGCTGCCTTATGGGCGTTGAATCTTGCATTAGCCTGTGTACCACTGAACGAGCTCTCCTTGGATAAATATATGTAGTGGTGACAATTCCAGCAGGATCTCTAATGCAGCCGTAGGAGCGATTCTTATGGCCTCCGTGGCGCACAGGCAGGCGAGCCTTTGTACGCCGCTTAACAGTCTTATAGCTCCCAACTCAGTGTCTTAGTCCACCATACTACTGATCCGTAGGTTATTATGGGCCTCATTACCCTGGTGTATAACCATAGGGTCATTTTTGGATTCAATCCCCAGTTCCTCCCACACATCTGTCTGCACCTTCCCAGGGCAATTGTGGTTTTTGTGCGCCTTTTTGGATGTGGGCATTCCATGTCAGTTTTTGGTCGAAGATGACTCCTAGGTATTTAACCTCACTGGCAAATGGAATTTCCACTCCATTGAGCGCTAGGGGTTTTAGACCTTCCTGAGCTCTTTATCGTGTGAAGTTGACGACTGTGGTTTTGTGAGAATTTATGGAATGTCCTTCCACACTACATCACCTATCGACAATCTTTAGGGTACTTTGTGAGCATTCTAATATCGTGCTCGCAAACCGTCCCTTGACTACTATTACTAGATCGTCAGCGTACCCTAGGCATCTGCGGAGATTTTTCGAAGGAGTTCATCAACAAGGGTCGCCCACAGCAGGGGAAATAATACTCCCCCTTGGAGGCAATCTGTATTCACCTTTGCTTCAATGGTTCACCTTTGCTACAATTATTACCCTCTTTTCTAAGCTCGCTTTGACAAAGTATTGTTGGAACTCCTCTAGTTGACAATCCATTCGTTAGCGAATACGTTGTCGCATTATTAGACGCTCCTTTTATATCCAAGAATGTTGCCATTGCCATTTCTTTGTCATCTAGTGACTTTGTCAGTAGCCTATTTAGATCATCCAGCGCGAGATCCGTTGACTTACCTGGCTGGTATGCATATTGGCGTTCACTAAAAGGATTTTCCCTTAGACTTTCGTCCTTAATGTATGTGTCCAATAATTTTTCCAACGTTTTTTTGTAGAAAAGAGGACAGGCTTATGGGTCTATATGACTTGGGCGTTTGGTCTGGTGTCCTGCCTATTTTTTGTAGATATATGACCAAGCTCTTTCTACTAAAACTGGAGGTATTATTCACCTTTCGGTAAATATTTTTGAACGTATGGTGTTGGACGATTTGGATACAACATCCTATATGCTCTTTTTTATTGCAAGTTTATTTTTGTTATTTTGTATATAACAAGTAAATATTTGGACTTTTTCTTCCTCACTGTAAACCACTTTGATTATTTCATTAAAGAAATGACACTTATCAAACATAATAGTTGTCATTTTCATAGCTCACTTTAATAATATTAACTTTTCCATATTTACAGTAACTAGTTTAACTAAGATATTCGACGTGTAATAACTCAAAAACGGTATATGATAGGGGTAATAGATGGTATATTTTTGAAATCAGGAATAAAGGATCAGTCAAAAAATTTAATAATATACAGGGTATCCCATTTAAAAAAAAAATTAATTTTTGTATCCCCTGAAATATGCACGCTACTGTACTTTTGATAGCATTTTAACAAGACTCAGTCATAACCACACAACTTTTATTTAAAACTTTTTTTCTATAGGCAATAATAACGATAATAAGAGGTGGGTAATTTATAATGAATAACCCTATACACACAAAAACACTATAAACCTAGTTTATACTGATTGTTAACAAAGACAGGTCAGAACTAAAAACCAATGGATGCTAAATTCAAATGTTGCAGGAGAGAACTTAGTAATTATTATTGCATATCTTGTAATAACATTTTCCATAAAAGTTGTATGAACAGGAGATCTGATTTTATTGTAATAGAGACACACAATTTATTGTTCAAAAAAAATGTGCAAAAAAAAGTAATGACGAAGTGAGTTTAAATAACGAACTATATTTAGAGATAAATAAATTAACAAAAGAAATTGAGGAAAATGACAACTATATTGCCAATATTAAGAGAAGGACACAAGATTTTGAAAACGAAGTAGTTGACTCTGAACAAAACTATATAGCTGAGAATGAACAGAAAATACTTGTTCAAAGCTTAACAAAAAAACTTGATCAGATGGTGCAAAATAGTAAAGAAGTTAAAGCAGATATTGAAAATGACAATATAAAACTAGAAAAATATAAAAGTGACATCACTAAATTGCAAAATATAAATAAAAAGATGAGTGAGGAAATTGAAAAACTCAACATGGAATCTGACAGAACTAAATAGACTTAAGGAAGTTATAAATATAAATAAGACAATAGTAAATAGGGGCGAAAGATTAACAGAAGATGCTAAGGAAGATATAAAAATACAATAGTGGACAGCAATGAAATATCAACAAAAGGTGAAAATAAAACAAATAATTTAAATAATAATGATGCTAAAAATAGAACAGAGACTTACAAAGTAATGTTATTATATGATGAAAATGGACGAAATCTGAATGTATTATTGAAACAATTTTTAAATGAAGAAACATTCAAAATAGAAATGATTATAAAACCAGGTGCCGACTTCAGTGATGTTATAGAAAACATCGAATCCTTAGCAAGAAATTATAACATGGCTTATTACATTATAATAGTAGCAGGTGCTAATAACTTTACTAATAGCATATACCCCTTGTTTAAAAATTTAAATATTAAACTTAAATCATGCACACAGACAAATATAATTTTTACATCAGTGCCATTTAGTAATAATAAGAAATTTCATAAATATGTTAATAAATCTAACAATAAATTAAATGACTACTTATTTAAGCTAAATTGGGCATACTTCCCAAAGACATCTAGGTCTTCTGGATATCAATGATAAATTTAATGCTAAATTAAATAAAAAAATGATAGCAAATAAATTAGCTTATTTGATTACAAAGTCAAATACAAATAAAGCTCTCATATTTGTAAAAATAACTGACATATTACAATATGCAGATTGTGACGAATCCATTGCCGGGGAGATTTTACAAGAACAAGAGATAGTTTCAACGATACAAGTGGACAATGAAAAATCTATTGCAGATGAAATAATTGACACTGAGGCCAATAAAGCTAATTGTTTAGATGAAAGAGATGGAAGAACAAAGAAGTATAAATGAGCAACAATATTTTTTAGAAATACAGTAAATTCCGACACCGACATTAATAATTTTAACTTATTATTGTTTCACTAAAAAAGTAGAATATATAATACTAATAACTTTAATATGTTTATTCAGTAAGTACGGAGAATTGGCAAAATGTGTATAGTGCGCAAACTGTAGACGATGGTTTTAGTGCATTTATTGGTGAATTGTTACACTACGTAGAAATATCTTTCCCACTTGTTGATGTTAAATTAAGCAATAAGAAAAAAAGTTGGATAACTTCTGGTATTAAAGTATCATCGCAAAAAATTAAAATTACTTCATAAAATAATGGCAACAACAAAAAAGAATAGAGGACACGCATAGCTACCAAACTATATTTATGGAAAAGTTATAAAAGCAGCTAAACGATTGCATAAGGACAACATCTTCAATAAAGCTTCCAACAAATCCAAAGCTGCGCGGTCGATCATAAATACAGATTTAGGTAAAAATAAAAGCAAATCTAATTGTATATCAGAAATTAAAGTTAACAATAAAATAGTAAAAAATCCCCTTGAAACAGCAAATCATGTAAACGAACACTGTAAATTTGCCAATAAAACTGAGCAGTAAATTTAAAAATACTAATATAACTAATATAACTAGTAATAAAAACTATTCCACAATATTTATTGAGCCTGTAACGGAAATAGAAATATTTAATATTGTTATGGAATCAAAAAATCAAACTCTTCTGGTATAGACAAGGTTAGTAGTAATATATTGAAATCTGTTATTAAATATATAATCAAGCCATTAACTTTTTTTAATAAACTGGTCTATAACAGAAAGCGTATTTCCGGATGAATTTAAAATTGCGAAAATCATTCCATTACATGAAAAAGGTGACACATTGACCATTGATAATTACAGACCTATTTCACTTTTATCATCAGTGTCAAACATTTTAGAAAGGGTAGTATACAACCAAATTGTCAAATTTTGTTCAAAATATAAAATTTTCTGTGATGAACAACATGGGTATAGAAAGGGTAGGTCGACTGGGAGACTGGATTGAGTCGTACGTACCCAATCGCAGACAGGTGGTAGAAATCAATGACGCTATATCAAGTGCTCTAATTTCATGTGGAGTACCTCAAGGCTCAGTTTTGGGACCACTCTTGTTTTTACTTTTTATAAATGATTTGCCAAATATTCATTTCTAAATTTTGAAGACAACTTACCTCAGTTGGTGGAGACCACTCAAAATAATATTAATGAATTCGTAGCAAAGTTTAACAAGGACCAATTACTATTAAATGAGGGTAAAACAGTTTTCATACATTCTACACCAAGATTGTCCACTTACAATGAAAGTCATCTACTTAAAATAAATGGAGAGTCCCTAGAACAAGTGATATCTACAAAGTTCTTAGGTGTACACATAGATAATTCTCTAAACTGAGAACATCACATTGATGCACTATGTAAAAAATTGTGTCCCGTTTGTTTTGCATTATATAGGTTGAGGAATATCACGAACAAAGAAGTTTTGTTGTCTTATTATTATTCACACTTCCACTCAAGATTAGTTTATAGTATTGAATTTTGGGGTAGTTCATCATTTTGAAAGAATTTTTAAGAATCTGAAAAAAGCGATAAGGAATATAGTGGGAGTTAGCAAGACAACATCATGTAGGAGATATTTTAAAGAAATATATAGAATCTTACCGCTTGCTTGTATGTATATTATGGTTATTGTCACACTCACTAAATTGAATATTGAACAATTCTTAACAACTAGTTACAATTACAGTATGCTAGTACGTATATTATGGTTATTGTCACACTCACTAAATTGAATTGATGTTTTTATATTTTACTTAGCGTTAGATATATAGCAAAAAATTATTAAGAAAAGTTGTCCAGAATCAAAAAATACCTCTAGATACAGAGTTTCATCAAAATAGGCGTATTTTGAAATGTTTCATAAATTTTGCATTTATTATTCAGAAATTTAATTCTGTTTAATTAAGTAATAGACTTAAGCAAAGATTGCTGTGGAAATAAGAGAATACGGCAAGTCTCATAAAAAACGTCAAACATGTACCTGTGTTTTTTTAAATTCTTCTCTTGCACAATGGCTGAACAGTGGTTAGGTCTCAATGAAAAAGTTGAGATAATACTGGCAAAAATAACCGTTCTACCAGAGCAGTCATCCACTACGTCAAATTAGTTACTCAGTTGTTGCTAAAATTAACAGACCTTTCAACCAAAGTGGTAGTGTAATAAAAACCAAAAGAAAAAGAAATAATCTGCAAAATGTAGACCAAGTAATTTTAGACGCTTTCAATGACAATCCTCGTAGTAGCATTCAAGATATGGCATTAAACTTGAATTTGACGCAACAAAATTTGGATGTGCCTTCGTCGATACAAATTGAAGCCATTTAAACCCGAATTTCTACATACCTTGGAGGAAGGTGATGATAACAGATGGCTTGAATACTGTTTTAGGCAATTATCTTAATGATCGACATTTTTTGGAAAAAATTATGTTTAGTGATGAAGCGACATTCACCACCAATGGTGTAGTATCGTCGCAAAACTGAAGGTATTGGACAACAGAAAACCCACATTGGGTAATCAATTGTAAGCGACAGTATTCTGAAAAAGTGAACGTGTATTACGGTATTTTAGGAGAAAGGATAATAGGCCCCTTCTTTTTCTTACAAACTTTAAATGCTATAAGACTGCTACACTTTTTGAATAATGAATTAATGGAGATAATTGATGATTTTCCACTGGCAGTGCCAAGGGATATGTTTCTTCAACTGTATGTAGCATCGATTCACAACTCGATAATTGTCCGACGATGGTTGAATATTAACTCTTCTCAAAAATGGATAGAGCGAAACAATCCTTTAATCGAGTGGCCTCCTAGATCTCCGGCTATTACCCCGCTTGATTTTTATTTTTGGGACGCCATAAAAAATAAAGTTTACAAAATGAGGCCTCAAAGTAGGCAAGAGCTTTCTGATATAATCAGGCAAGCTTGTCAAGAAATTAACGTTCAAGAACTATGACGAGTAGCAAGGAATAATAAAAAACGCATTGAGAAATGTATTGCTATTGATGGTGGTTTAGTTGAACTAGACTACATGTAAGTACTTAAATACTGTGTTAAAATTGTTGCATTTTTGGTTATCATTTAGAATTCTTACACAGTAAACTGATTTTGAGTACTTTTTTGTTTCCATTTCCACGGCAATCTTTGCTTAAGTCTAATACTTAAGAATTATATTTCTGAATAATTGCAAAATTTATGAAAAATATCAAAATACGCATATTTTGATGAAACTCTATCTAAGGGTATTTTTTTGATTCTGAACAACTTTTCTTAATAATGTTTTGCTGTATCTCTAACGCTAAGTAAGATATAGAAAAACCAAATTTTTGAAAGAACGCAGTAGGTTGGTGTGACAATTGAAAATATATTGAAAATCATAAAAAAGATGCGCCTTGAGTTTCATAACAGAGACAAATTTGAAGTCGATCTGTCGAATAATAACCGAAATATCAAGGTGTGTCCACTTGAGACGGGACACACTGTATATATTATAACTAAATCAAATTTTTTCACACAAATCGAAATATTGAGTTTTAGGAATCTGTAAAATTTCGTTGTTCATTAAAATAGATAATATTTCAGCAGACAATAAGCTAAGGTTATAATGCTTTGTACTTTTCCAAATTCTTTATGTACGAGATGCCTTCGCAATAAAATTTACGACGAAGGTGATGCTGCTTGCTGCTGTTCCTCCTGCATATTTCGAAATATCAGAACTTGTAAGTTTCAACACAATCATCCTAGGAATGGCGGTTTATACATATTAGAAATAAATCAGGGAGTTATTTTGTTATTTATATAAATACAAAGGCGCAGTAGTTTTAAGTCCGTATCAGATTTCTGCTTATTTTAATATTCATAGGCCGCAAGTTAATTTAAATACTGAAATTTGATGCCCGTAAATATATCCGATTTTGGTCGTAAGTTACTAAAACCGGCTATCATTTTTAATAGATATTATCACGTTAGTGTAGAAAAAAATCCTCAAGGTGGGGATACCCAGTGCGGTAAACTTTGATTTCCTTGAGAGGCCGCGTTTTTCAAAAGCTACATTATCAATTTCCACGTGCGATACATTTTGAACAAACCTCTATTTTTTAAGTTTATTCTTGAATTTTGTACTTAATGCTAAATAAAACGAAAATGGTTGCAATTAGCCATTGTAGTTAACAGTATTGTCATTATTTACTACTTATTGATATCAACTCAAGAAGTCTACAAAACACGCCAAAGACACTAATTCTGTCCATACAGAATTAGGGCAAAAGTAGGGCGAACACCTAAAAACTCCAGCACCGTTTTAATCAAGGAAAATATATTAATAATTTGTAAAAATAACAATATTAATACACTTGTGGACCATAAACTGACTCTAAGAGGACTCTAGAGTAGTGAACGAGTAGGTAATGCTCTGAAACAATCAAAAAGTTGCAGTGTGTAGTCATTCATTGAAGAGAAGGATAATGTTTTAAAACCTTTTAAAAAGGGGGGACACACCCAAACATTGATTCTACCACCCTTTATTTTTGCCTAAAATCGCCAAAAAAGATAACTTTCATGAGCCCTCTAAAATGCTTATATAATCACACTTTTTATCCGATATCGGGCTATGGTCTATATAGCAAATTCTTATTTATTTCCAAAGTCAAATTAGGTGTATTTGCAAATTATTTTTATGCTTTAAATTAACATCTTTTATACGAGACCAAAAGTTTTAAATTTTCCATAATTTATTTATAATGAAATCTGTTATACTTACACCAATTTATAGCTTAAATTATGACGGTTCCTATAGGGAAGGAAAAAATAGGGGTTACTATTTGAAAAAAATTAGTAATTGTCGCCTAAGAGTCTGAAAAAAATAATTTTGAATTTTTTTCAAATAATTTCATTATAATGAAAAATATTCGCTTCATGCACCCAAATATCAAAAATATTATACAAAGTTTCAATTATTAATTTTTAATTTCATAAAATATTGAAATAAGTCCGCCATATCAAAATTTTTGATTTATATAGAAAATTTTATGTATAATCAGAATATGTCAAATATACAGGGTGTTCCGTTTAAAAAATTAAAACTGATGACTCTTCTAGTGACACCGGAAGTGGTATTGATAATATATGTTCGTCAAAATAAGCCCACTTACTTCTCATACCTGAGTTTTAAATTTGAAAATTTTATTCCAATTTTTATAAAATGGCAGGCTGATTGATACATGATCTCGTTGACACCCGGTATATCAAAATCTCAAACCTCCTGTTTTATTTATTTATTATTTATTTTTTTTTTTTGAAGAAATGAAATCGAGTATGTCTCGCATTTATTTCTATGTGAGCATATTTATTTGCTTTCCAAATAAAAGATCAAACAACCATTTTGGAAGAGATTTGCGTAAACCCGTAAACCATGTACCGAGATCAGGACAGCATAAACGTTTGAAGATCGTAGGTAGTCTAATTTCTATTTTAAGTATCCTGCGCCAGAGGCCGCACGAACAGTGACCGCGTAAGCATTGAAGGTTTCTTCATAACGTACATTTCTAGTTTTACGTAGTGCTTAAAAGAGGTCGACACAGTGCATATACGACTATAAAGAAATTATGCTATAGAAAACTTATGCAACATTTCATTCCCATATTTGAATAGGTTAAGATTCTTAGATCATAATATGGCACTTAATAATTGAGAGCAAGCGATAATCTCAATATTGAACTATCCACAGGCACAAATTACAAAACTGCATGTAAATAAAAATAAAACGAAATCATTGTCTTGGTTTTCTATTCGGACTTAACTGAACTGTTGAAGTAGCATTTGATATCAATTTTATTCCCTATATATCAGTTATGAGTATGACTCTGCCACATCGAGAATATGGCGGTAGTATTTTATTTGGTGAGCATCAAGGTGCATTCTATACACAGCAATTACGGTTCCAACCGTAATTGTTTTGGAAGATTTCCTATTCCGTGGTCAGCCAGCTGCCAAATCAGTGCCTTAATATGCTCTAGTAATAGGCATTTTCTCGAGTAACAGGCATTTTCTTGACGGTGATATTGAAATGAAACTGACTTTAGTATCAATAATTGACAAAGACAACTCTTTACCACGATATTTTGATCTTATAATGAGAACTCGTTTATACGGTCACAATTTCTTGATCCATATAGATAGAGCCGACACGTAACCCCTATTTAATACTAATTCTACTATTAGTTGATCGTCGATGTCCCAGTCACATCCCATAGTTTCAAATGACTAATTAGTATTGTTACGCCACTGGACTGTGCAGACTGGTTAGATGAGACTGGAATTGTACGCTAACGGCCGGGAATAATCTGGACTCCTCTAGATCGTGTGAATGGATGTATAAATAAGACACACGGTGTGCCGAGTCTTAGTCTGATGTCGAACGTGAACGAGTAAAGAATAAATACGAGAGAGACTTATAAGTGTTCAGTTGTGATTATAATTAGGAAGGTGATTAATCTATTGTTGTTAATTGTTAATTAGTAAATAAAGTAGTGAGTAAGTGTTACCTGGACTTTCAATCAACGAATCTACGAGTAGAGGTGTTTGTGGGGATAGCAAACACGTAACAGTATTTTAAAGATTTATGATATAGGTATAAGAAGTATAGTCATCGTGATTTCTTTCGACCTCGAGATTTTGATTAATTTATACGTTTTGAACCCTCCTGAATCCATTCTATTTTCCGAATGATGTCTGTCGGTGCGTGTGTGTGTATGTGTGTATTCGCGATAACTCAAAAAATACTAACGGGAGACATCCCAAATTTGGCAGTTAAGATTGTCAACAACATTTTAGGTGAAACATTAAATTTGAAGAATGTGGTACCACCAGAAGAGATCTAATGAATGAAAGAAGAAAAAGGTACAAATTAAACATTTTTATTGCATTTCTGGACGAATCCCGACGAATTATAATGAAAAAACATAACTTTATGGAAAAGAATCTGTCGGCATGTCTGTAGTATCGCGATGCAGCCACAGTTTTTGAGAAAACTCTCAAATTTGGTACACATGTTCTAAAGGCCAATGACAATGATAAGTTCGGTGATGAGTAAAATTGGCCAACTGAAAGGAGGTCTACGAAACCCAAACTTTTTTTGTATTGCCTTTACAAAAAAATATATTCTTGATGAAATATTATAAATCATGTCTATATATAGTTACGTCTCGCGACTAGGAGAACACGTTTTTTTAAAATTAAACAACTTTAATTTTCTAGCCCCGAATACAATAAATCTTATCTACTAAGTGACTTAGTCTATGGTAAATAACTGAATGCCCTATTTAATGATATTGGGGAGTATTTATAGGTTCTGTTATCACATGTTTAGTTACTAGCTACGTGACTAAATGGGGCATATAACTATATGCTATATAAAGCCAATAAAATATATTTTTGTAACGCCATATCCTAAAATTATATCTCTCAGCAACTGTTGAGGATTTCCATCCCCCATGACGTTTTAAGGTGAGAATATCAGCTGCAGAACCAGCTAATAGTGATATCGAAGATCTCCTAAAGCTGTGATCCGTATATTGCTCAGGATTAGATAAGTTAAGGTATTTAGCTATAATACTTGGTATTTTTTGAAAATGTATTAATACCAACTCGTTGGACCGTACATTTTTCTCCTCGATATTGAAGAAAAACTCCTTTTGTGATTCATATGAGTAGGGATAATAGCTGCATATTTATCATAAATATTTAGTGGATTTATTCCATTAACTGTCTCACCAATTACCGTAAAAGTCCTTTCAATGTGGGTTTTCGAATTAGATACTTTAACAATCAGCATGCAATATTTTCTCACAATGTCATCAATGGTCATATTTTAGAGTTCCTCTCGACGATAAGCGCCAGCCAAGCCCATTATTAATACAACTTTCAACATTAAAAACTTTTCATCTGGTGCTTCTAGTAAAAAACGTTCGACATCTGTTCTGTCAAAAACTTTAGATTTCTTAGCCCTATACCCAGTGGATTGTCTTTTCAAAAAGCGTTTACTTTTTGATAATTGGATACATCTACATTAATCTTTACATTTAAAACTTCTTTAAGCGTTGAAAACTTGGACCAGAGACTTGAACATTTTAAAGTTTTTGCTTTTTCAGATAGATAAGTAAAATCAACAGACTCAGATATGTTACTCACAGTTTTCTGCTTACACCAGTGCATAAATAAGTCATATTCTTTTTCGTACATTTTCTACATTTCGCTGGTAATAAATCTAAAGTTACAGCAATTGCTTGCTCCCTGATTTCCGAAGGAGTACCAGGAATAAAATCTTCCTCACTATCACTCATTTTCTCAGACAGCACAAGAATAATCGCTGCATATTCTAAGAATATATGTTCAAGATATTCGAATATTCATAGAAAAGTATTTAAATATTCAAGATATTTAGGGAATATTCCTACAAAATGCGAATGGGACAAAAAAAAATTTCTATAGAATATTCTCGTGAATATTCCATAGATAATTAAGTATATTCATAAGATATTCTAAGATTGCTTTCAGCGACAAAGTTGAATATTCAAAATGACTATATAGAATATTGCATGAACAATTATACCTCTGCACAAAATATTCACAGAAATAAATTAATATGCACTGAATATTCACCTAATATTCAGTTAGATTTAGGAATAATCAGAGGACAATATACAGACCTATAAAATTATGAGAATATTGCTAGAGAATATTCTACAAATAACTAAATATATCTGTAGAATATTCTAGGGCCAAAGATTTGGTTCTGTAAAATATTCAAAAGGGCTGTACAGAATATATAAATTAGGGTGTTCCAAATTTTTTTTTTTCGAAATTTTTTTTGCTTACCCTCCAATTGTTCCATTTTCCAAATAAGTGATTTCCAAGTATGAGTATAATCTGTTAATATTAAGGAGTCATACAAAGGCCATGAAATTTTCCATTAATATAGGAAAAAAGACAACTTTTTAAGTCTACGGATTAAACAAGAAAATGTGTAATAAAGATAAGAAACATACAAAGTCCCTCATTTCAGAATCTTCATGCAAGGAACACAAATTAATTTCTCCTATACTTTTCTTTTATAGGGCCTATACTGTTTTTTGGGCCTTATAAAAGTGGAAATTGAAAAGTTATCATTGATTCCTATTCTTTTGCCACATTCTGAATGAGGGATTTTTTGTATGTTTTTTACCTTTATTATATATTTTGTGTTTAAAATGCAGTATTACAAGTTCTCTTTTTTCTCCATGTTAGGTTAATGGGAAATTTCATGGTTTTTGTGTGACCTATTACTATTAACCGATTTGGCGATAATTTGGAGGTCAATTTTGGGAAATGGAACAAGTTTTGGGTATATGCATTTCGAAAAAAAAAAGTATATATAGGCGCCATAAGGTGTTAAGAGGGACTGTAATTGTTTCAGCCTTCTTCATTCACATCTTATCAATAACTTGCTCCTTACTGGGAGTCCAATCCAAATTGTTCATTTTGAATATACAGGAGTATAACAGTAAGCAGTTACAAGAACCTGAGGGTGACGGGTGTGACCACAGCTCTTTTCAAGCTTCAACAAGTACAAGAATCTAGAAAATCAATACTTACATCATACAGCATCTATGAAAACGTAAAACCATCATATTATGTCTACGAAATTTTAAAGGACACAGGCAGCTTTAATACAATGTTTTCCTATGATTATAGTATTGTGTAAAAATTTTTTTAGAAAACAAATATATCATTTCCGTAACGTAAAAAATAGAAAATTATATATGGGATGCAGCAATCTATCTATTGTCACCTCAATGCTAAAAGCATACTTATTTTTTTGTATTCAGATTTTTTTGCACACTTTTTGGTGCCATAGTAACTAAGCTGGGTTTATATAATCAATTAATCGACTTTCTGAAAAATGTAAATTTTCGATTTGTTTTGCAGGAGGCAATAATACACTATTTTAGTAGAATTGTTTATATAATGCAAGTAAAATAAACAAAATAAATTCAAACAAATTTGATTCTATATTTACTAACAGTGTATCCTACATTTTTAAATAGTGATTGTAAATAAACTATTAAAAAATCTCATACCTTGCAAATGTATGGTATAAGTAAACTTAAATATATTTATTTAAATAAAATAAAACATGTCACTTATAACTTGAATTAAAGATTAAAAAATATACCACAAATTTTAATCACACTAGTTTAGTCGATATCCTCATCCCAACAGTACCACGTTCAATTATCTAGGGACACCCTGAAATTAAAAAGAAATTATAATTTCTGAAAATAAGAGAAGTCAATTATTGTAAATATTACTGGAGATAAAAAAGTTTAATACTTTTAAAATACTCAAAACAGAAACAACAATGTTAAAACATTAAAAAGAATTAATTTAGAAACTTTTAGAAAAAGATTTTAGAAGTAGCATACAAAATTTCACTTGGACATTACCAAATACGACACATATAAAATGTATAAATTTTCGGGTATTGATCCATACTGCATGTTGCTCCTTACTTTGAATACTGATAAGACATTTCGACAAAATTGCAATTGATATTTTCAGGCGACTGTTCAATCTGGTAGTTGGAGAGATCATCTATGAAGCTGCCAGGAGTAACATGCAATGAGGATTAATTACCGAGAATCCATTACAATTCCAAAAAACTCACCTTAAAAAACATGTACATCACTGGTTATTATCACTCCTGATAACCCTACCCACTACCCCGCCAGTAATACCACCTCCACGTACATGCAATGTAGAATATGAAACGAACAATAGATCTATTAAAATGGAAATGGTTATCATCAGTACAATCGTACTAAAAGTAGAACTTGAGATTTGGGATGCACAAAGCAATCCGAATATATGTTATAAGTAGTGGAGTGGGTCCAGTTGGTTCTTTATCACACCGTCACACACTTTGTTTTATGGTATATATTCAATATATACGTCTTATGGTTTTGTACGAATCTCAAGTGTCAATCTTATATCGTCAAGTTGTATATAGTGAAGTTTCTACATGGAAACTTATTTTATGAACAATATAAAAGGAAATTAATTTTTATATGAAACTTTACTTCATATTATGCTCGTTAAATAAAAATTCCCTGTACAATTCTGAATAAGATTGGCCCTTAAACATTACGCTACCTTGAGAGAAAAATTAATAAATATTTATTTAAGCAAGTGTTGATTTTTTTGTTATGTTGAAACAACATGAGCGAGTGCATAAAAGACGGTTAAGACTGTGTACTGTACCACCGATCTTAGCTAACTTGTTTAATGGTTACGGAGACTAGGTACATAGGTATGTCACAAGAAATTGACGTAAACTATTAAAAAAAAACAACTTAGGTTAGCTAATAAGATTGGTGGTAAAAGGAAGACAACTAATTCTTTTACAGGATGCCACATGCAAGATTTGAGGTTATAGGTTGTACTAACTAATATTTTTATATTGATTTAATTACACGCATTCTATCTACGAAAATGATATGCATGCACTTATCACAGTTTAAAACACTTTCCCACAGAACAACTCTTTCCAATTGCGAAATAAAACAGATATTAGATTCACTCAGAAAGCTGGAGCATTCTCAAAAAACGAGAAAATAATGTCGGTTGACGAATGACGTAGAGTGGCGCGCGTCTGCCGTCTTTGTTATTATTTTAAGGCGGTAATTTTAAATAATGCGAGATGTAAATAATCTGCTTCAGGGATTTATAATGTGTAAAATTTTTTAATATGGGGTATAATTTTATAATACTAAATTTGTCAGGCATTATTAAACCCTTTCTTTAAATGTTTTCAATTGTATTGTTTAATATATGTTTTGCACTCATGTATTAATTATGGATTATGCCCAAATAAACACATTAAGTAACACAAGAGTTTAGCTAATTTCCATGATTTCAATTAGTGATTATCTTTATAAATTGTGTTTATTTGTAACAATAAAATACAAGCATATCCATTTAAATTATTCTATGAATAATAATTGTAATTATTCGGTGAATATTTAAAAAAATATATTCAATTAATATTCTTCCATAGTATATCTATTATTCTATGAATATTCTTATACAATACTTCAAAGATATTCATTTAGGAATATTAATAGAATATCATTTGTGATTATTCAGTGAATATTTTAAAAGAATATTCCATTAATATTCTTTCAGATATATATATATATATATATATATATATATATATATATTCTTTTAATAATAGACGAATATATAGATATATATATATATTCTATTTTGAAGATTTACAGAATATTCGTGGAATGTTGTGTGCTGTCTGGGTTGTTCCAAATAATAATTATTGTAAAGTAGAATGCGTCAAATGTGACGTTTAAATCGTTCAAAATCTAGTTGTTTTATTATTGGTGTCAATGGAAACAGCAATAGAATTTAGTCATTACGACCAGGTAACTTTTTCAATTTGCCGTATTTTTACAAAATTATACTGTTTTCTAATTTCGAATACAAAAAATTTTGTATATAACTCGAGACTAAAATATATTTTGTTTTACCCGTGTGGTTTATAGCACTCGCCTTGGGCTCGTACTATAAACACCATTTTAGTCACTTGTTATATAAAATACTATTTCCAAGCACATAAATAAAGATGATGTAAACTGAAATTTTTAACACATTTGACTTCATAAGATGGGGTTAGGATAAATTTAACAGTTTGATATTTGCAATGTCTAATTTAGTTACCAATGTGTCAATGTCAATATAAAGAAATTATTAAAATATATGACAAATTATTAATAATTTGTCATATATTTTAAATTATTGACAGTATCGAACGACGCTGATCATTAATTATTTAAAAATGTTAATGAAACATATCAAGATACGCTATTAAAATTTAATTGAGGTTAGTGAAGAATTACATAGAATGATTTTTTTTAGATCAGGATGATATACACTAGTATAAGAAAATTATGTGCTGGCCATATCAGATATTTTTTTTAGCCGGTGCTATTTAAAGAAAGTCTCCGCTAAAGAAAAAAACAACTTCTGTAGAGAATTTCCTAGAAATTGAAGATTTAATAGTGATAATGATCTAATTATATTATCCTACTGAGAATATTTTGTACTAGTTTGTTTTTGTACATTGACATGTTTTCTGGTTTTTAATATCTGTCAACAGTTTTGTCTTAAATTTTAAAAAATGAACCATGCACGATTTAGTTCGGCATCAGTGGAAAAAATTATCATACAAACTAAAGAAAATGCATATAAAAATACTATGGTAAGTATTCGATACTGAAACATTTCAAAATCATTTTGTGACGAAAGGGGTTACAAACTAAAAGAAAATATACCAGTCACAGACGAAACATTTAAAATAATTTTGCTTTCATGTTGAAAACTTTAGCAGAGCTTAATTTTGATGTACTAAAATTTACTTTATTTAGTTTAAATTGAGACAATAATTGTTGAAAAAAAAGTTGTAAAATTATATTTTGTCTTTGTTTCACATTTTTGGGACTTACTACCATATGAATAATTTTTCGTTATTTAAAAAATATAGTTACTCAGTATGTTAGTGGAAAAATAAACCTCTGCACTTGTGACGTTACGTCAAAAGATTAGTCAGAGGATGTTTTTTGACAAGTAATATGAGACACAAAAATAATAATATAATTCCCTAACGTGTAAGAAAATGAATCTGTTTCCTTTTCAGTTATTTATTTATGTAAGGTTATGTGAGCATAAAAGTTATATTAGAAAGGGTGAAATTGAAAAATGGAAAATTTGCGACCATGCTTGGGAAAATGGACATAAAATAAACTGGGATTTAGCAAAAATTTTAATGAAAGAAGTGGATGGCAAAAAAAGAAAATTAAGAAATATATAATCTTATTGAATGAAGAAAAATGTTTATCCCATTGTTCTGTATAGTTAATATTGTATAATTTTTAAGTATCAGTAACAATTCTATGTAAGTATCTATGGATATTACATAAATAAATAATATATATGTGTCAAGTTTTACGATTGACATATTCTAAAAAAAAAAATAAATAAATAACATTGTAAAAAGGAAACAGATTCGCTTTCCGAAACGTTAGGGAATTATATTATTCTTTTTATGTCTCGTATTAGTTGTCAAAAGGCACCCTCTGATTAATCTTTTGACGTAAAGTCACAAGACCAGAGGTTTATTTTTTCAGTAACATACTGAGTAACTAACTATATTTTTTAGATAACGAAGAATTATTCATGTGGCAGTAAGTCCCAAAAAAAAGAAAGAAAAACTTAGAGAATGCCACAAATAATGTTCAGACAATATTGTTACGCCACTGGACTGTGCAGACTGGTTAGATGAGACTGGAATTTTCCTGTAATTCCTTCAGCACAAACTTACAGAAAACCATCTATCGAATATATCACCAGGGTCCGGATTTGTATTCAATTTTTCAGAGCCTGCACTAAAACAAATATAGATATTAATAAACACGCTATACAAAAATTCATCTGGCGTGAAGAACAACGAGATATGTTGTTCTTCACTTGAAAATCCAATTTTCTTTGTCAAATTAGCAGAAATCTAAACGCCGAGACTTAAAATTAACCTGAACTGTCAAAATTTTGATTAAAACAAAAGCGATCACTCTGCTTTCAAAGCACACTTCGCAAAAATTAATAATTTTGAATTTCAACCAAAACGTAACACTAAAATATCACAAATCATCATCATAAAAAAAGCTGTATTCAAAAATGTGAAATTCCAGTATGACGCTCATAAGAAAAATTAAGTTGACTGTTGTTTCTCTGCTATCTTCGACGACATAACAAATGCAATGGCGCATCATTCTGATTCCTCATAAAAAAGCGTCCACAAGATAAGCGATATCACCGTGCTGCCGGTGAAAAACGGGCACCCTGTATAGCAAGTGAATTATTAATAGGTTTCTAAGATTTCAATAATTTTTATTTGATTATTTATCTTATTAATTTCTTTTCGCACTAGTGGCTAAAGGTGAAGTTATTTTTACACTAGCGTGTTAAAGTGATGTTTTTTCAAACTAAAATGACAATCGAAAAGTGTGACTTTTTGATCGTGATTGAGAAAAATAAATGAAAACAAATAAACATAAATTGATTCATTCTACACAAACAACCTTACTCTATAAACAGTAATTAATTAATAAATATTTGTGTATCGGTTTGGTGGTGCGTCATTCCACCAAGGTGATCTGGGTTCAGATCTGCGCTGGACAAAATTAACAAGATATAGTGGATGAGCGGACCAGCTGGTGTTAAAAGGGAGGCAAAGCTGCGATGTAAGCAAGTCAAAGAGTCCATTCCCATGAGAAAGATCCAATTTCCAGATTAGGAGTGCCTGTACTTCGTTCATTTTTCTCCAACCCCAAAGTTCGGGATTCATTTCACATCCACGCCACTTTTGAATCTGATGGTATATATACACGAAAAGAATGCTGCTGCGCGGTTGCAGCTGTAGGGAGTGGAAGCTAAATTTGACTTATTGTTTCCAACTGATCTCGCAAAAAGATTATATCGATGTTGATTTAAAGATGGCTCGGTTACAGATAGAAAAACGTGTTCTCCACCTAGTTACTTCTTCCTGCGTGCGAGACAAATACCTGAGCCAATACCCAAAATTGAGCTCATGTGGAAAGCTGAGTATATTTATATTTTTATCCATGTGTATATATTTTTTGAGTTATTTGTACCATTTTAACAGTAATAATAGATACGGAAAAAATGCATATATAACTTTTTTGTAGATAATTTTACAAGCTTCATTTTTATATGAAACATTCCGATATCGGTAATGGTAAGTGGGATATAATCAAAGAACTTAACCGGAGCACCATTTTTCCATGATTGGGGCTCGAGCACAATAGATGAGTTTAAGATTTTTTAGTATGCTTAATAGTATGCCTAAATGAACATATTTGCTAAGAATCAAAACTTCTGTCAAACGTTGAAATTTGTTTCTATTTGATTGGAGTATTATATTAAGTTTGTTCCAGCAGAAAATCACAAATAGTTTGTTGATTTTTTTGAATGCGCATGTCTAAGCATCAACTAGTCGGGAATTGGCAATTTATACTGCTGTTTTTGCAATCATTTCGAATCATTTGTGTTAAAATTTCTCAAAACAATAGTTTTAGAAGATGGAGCGAATTGTTTCTATCATTTTGCAAACTAGAGAATGCTACCATAGAATGTTAGGTTATTCACAAATACGTTTACAAGTCAAATAGTTTTAAACGACATTTTGTATTTAAACTTCGCATGACCTGGCTAAAATTCGTGGAGAATCCGTTAATTCCTCAAATCGTTTGAAATCGGCTAGGAACTAATCACTAAGCCTGGCCAGGCGATGGTAGATTCAGGGTCGGGCGCAATACCATCGCGCGCTTGTTTACGATGACGCTGACACGACACACTTCAGTTGTTATCTGTCGGTCGATGCATAGAGTACTAATAAATAATAAATAATGTTGAGCGTAAAGAGTAGAAAACGACCGTACGCTGATAAAGGAATAAATTTATCGGTGAATTTCCGGATTTATTCTATGATGGATGTAAAATAATTTGTAAAGTTTGTGATCAAGACATAATGTGCTGGAATAAATACGGCTGCAAAATTCATGTCAATAGTAACCGGCATAAAAATAAAAAAAATGGCGTGTCTTCTTTGGAACCTCAGTTTATGTTTGATTTACTGTTAATGCTGATTGCCTGTGATGTTCCCCTGTGCATATTGGATAAACCAGCATTTCGGGAGTTCTGGAATAAATACAATCCCCAGGTGAATTTACCAAGTCGTTCATCGTTACGTAGATATGTACCAAGTGTTCGTGAAGACATTGTAAATAGGATTAAATGTGCATTAAAAAATACACGGCTGTGGTTATGTGTTGACGAGACGACAGATTGTAAAAAAAAATCTGTTTTAAATGTTATAGTACGTGTACTCGACCCTGTTAAATCAACATTTCCACTTTTACTAGCTAGCAAAAAGACTAACTGCGTGTACTGGCGAAACAATTACGCGGGTGGTGTTGGAGACTTTCGAAAAATTTGAACTATCAACAAGTTAAGTGTTGAAGTTTGTGACCGACGTGCTGCGACAATGCGTTTGGTGGGCCGTTTTCTTCAAAGAGAAGATTGTAGGTGTTTACATGTTACGTGTAAAGTGCATGCGTTCCATCTTGTAGCAGAAATGATTCGAAAATGTTTTCCAGAGGTAGATGCATTAATAGCAAATACAAAAAAAGTATTTCTCAAATCTCTTAAACGGCTTCGAGCATTTCACACAGTGTCCTGGTATTCCGGAACCACCAGAGCCGATTCTTACATGTTGAGGAACGTGGTTGAAGGCAGCTTTTTATTATGCTGAATATTTTCAACAAATAAAAGCTGTGATACTACAGTTCAACCCTAACGAGGCTGCAGCTATTAAGGAAAGCCAGACAAGCTTTCAAGATATTTCCCTTGAAACAGATTTAAAAACTATTTATAACAATTATAGAGGACTACACGACGCAATAGAAAAATTGCAAAATACTTCGTTGTCGTTACACTGTATTACTTCCGTAGATGCCGAACGGTCTTTTTTCAAAATACAAACATATTTTTTAACCACAGCGAACATCGCTTACTGAGACAACTGTAAAAACATATCTGATGCTACACAGTTATTATAGAAGTGCTCCAGTTTGTGGTAACGACAACCAAGCTACTTTATAAATCTGCTTAAGAAGGTGAGGTTTGCACATATTTTATTAATACTGGTAGTATTAATAAAATTTATTTCCATTTATTTTATTTATTTATTTATTTATTATTAGTTATCACTTAGATATACAATGTACATGTGTGAACGTCATTTAACAGTTTAATAATAATGTGCTAAGCTTACAAAATATAAGGAAATACATAAAAAAGAATTTAAAGCGAACGAAATAGTACAATATATAAAATAGTACAATATATAAAATATTTTTGTTTCTATTATTGTACTTATTCAAGTATTATTATGATATGATGCATTCCCAGTACGTCTCTGTAGGATTAATGACCTTGGCCAGTTTTACTAATCACTAATCAGTTGACTTTCCGGAACACTGATTCCCCGATTGTTGTCTGCTGGAACGCCAATTTCGTTTTTTCGCATGTTGAGGATAGTTTGGCACCGTTTCTAACTGCTGCTGGAACAAACTTATTTTATACAAAATATGCTGAATAGGTACGTTGCTGCAATACTTATGTACAGTAATTATACCACTGAGAGATACACGCAGAGGACATTTGGAGGACCTACCTAGTACAGACATGTTATGTAAATTGCACTTGTTTGGAAGGTTGTCTCTTAAAATGTCTATGGTTCAGCCAAAGAAAACTAATATATCTATGGCGCAGCTGTTATAATTAGAATCGTTTATTTGAGAAAGGAACTAAGTAACATTTTCGGCAATTTTGACTTTTTACCACTTTTCGTGGTCTTTATATGTAAACACATCGTTTAATGTAGAAAGGGACCACGTTCCATAAATATAATGTTCATAAATTCTATCTTATCCTCAGCGTTTATTGCAGGAAGGTACTAAGTGACATCAGTTAGTCCCTTTCTCAGCTGAGATCGTGTATTTTCTATTCATGAATACACCCAATTAATCATAGCTTCAAGTGCCTAGCAAAATTTTACTGTTATGGAGGTTTCAGAAAAACAAATCATAGATTTTAAAACTTGGTGGCCAAAATATTACAAAAAAACTGTCATGTCCTTGGAGACTGCAAAGAAAAAGATTCCTAGAGCACAAAAACAACCCTTTTTTGTATCTAAGTTTCACTATTTTATACATAAGTCAGTCACCCCCTGGATATGTCGTGTGCTCAGAATATATTGTAGGTTTTACCAATCATACTTGTAAGCTCCATAAGCCAAGGAATTTGAAAGAGTTCCTCTTAAAATGCCTGAGAAAAACGTTCATCAAGAAAAAGTGCCAATTTTCGCAACAAAAATACATGACATCAGTAAAGCGATGTCGTACATTCCAGAGACGTATCACACATTTTATCAAGAAATCTTAGCATGGCCAACAAAAATGCGAGACAAAAAATAAATCGTTTTAGAAACTCAAAAATAAACATTTTGTGCCAATTTTTTTAATAAATCCTTTCTGATTCAAAAATCATTATTGTTGTTACTTATTTCTTTAAAAGACAACCCAATATCCGATGTTTCACTGATAAATTAATCAAGGTTCAGATTTTTCTATTATTATTATTTTCGGTTTATTTGAGAAAGGTACTAACTGCATTTTTTTAGAATTCAATTTTTTTCTTTCTCATAATAAAAAATAACTGTTTTAATATAAAGGTATTCTAAGTTACTCGGTCCTAAATTATTATAGCAGAAAACGTTCGCTTATCATACTTTTTTAACTTACAATTTAATTTTTATTGATTTTCTCGAAAAGTACTATATGTTAGTTAGTACCTTTCTCAAATAAACGATTCAATTGCAAAATGTCCCTAAATAAAATTACTAATAAATAAACAAGACTCCTGTTTTTAACACTTCATTATAAAATAAGTTTGACAAGAACATGTTAATAAAATCCCATACCCATAAAAATAAATGTTTACACGATAATATTGATAACAATAATAACACAAAAACAAAATAACAGTCACATGCGACTAACCCAATAACTTTAATCTGTACTGAAATAAACCAGATTTGGCAGTCTGCCATTTTTTTTAATAGCCATTGAGTATTTAGTTTGTTTACCCGACTTTCTCACCAATTTTCTTTCAGGAATAATAAACAATGCGTCAAAAATAAATTGAGTAGGGTCATGAATGGTACGGCAAAATACGTTTAAAATATTTCCCTCTAAACAAAAACAACTGAAAATATGATAATGTAATGAACATTTTTTTTCAATAAAACTTGTATTTGTTTTGAGAGGAAATGTATTAATATATTTTTAAGTTAATAGAATAGAATAGAATAGAATAGAATAGAACCTTTATTGATCTAAACGATCATACATGTATGATATAGGACAAGTTATAGGTACAGTTTATTTTAAACTGGGAAGCATAAAAAACGTCGGCTTTTTTGATTCCTTTACCGCAGTCAAAGAAGTTGACATTTCTTATGTAATTAATACGTTTAAAATAAACTATACATTAGCAGATTGGTTTACAAATTACTTAATTTACTCATATAATAAACACATTCGAACACACATTTACACATACATAAATATATACGTAAACAAATGATTTAGGTAAAGTTTATTTATTAATTGCAGCATAAAAAACGTCGGCTTCTTTGATCCGTCAATGAAGCCGATGCTTTTTATGTTGCAAATAAGTTTGAAGTGTAGGATATTTAAGAGATGAATTTTGAAAATTAAATTTGGATGTTTTGCTTAACAAATTTTAAAATTTCAAAAATATGCAGGCACTTCAGGGCCAACACTTTATGTTGAGAAAATGATGTTTTACAAGATTCTCTAGGAGCATTCACCATATGGTTCTTTTTTTGCGGTATAAAAAGTGCTCAAACTGAAAAAATCTCTTTTAAATTTAAACTTAAAATTGTTTAATAAACAAACTATTGCACTAAGTTGTTACTAATAGACCAGTAAAATTAAGGGTTTTTTAAAACGGTAATTTCCAACCATTCCCGACCAATACCATTCGATTCAGTATGTTTTTGAATTCTCATGGTCAATTTTGCCGTACGTTATATAAGCAAGAATTTAATTTATAAACAATTAAAGTTGTGAAAATGATGAAAATCGATGTTTCTGAATGTTCAACTTCAAACGCTGCGAAAACGGCAACAGATAGAGAAAAATTGCTTAGAACATTTTTTATAGAGCGTTAAATTCCCTTCAAAAAAGTCCGCGACGGCATATCTCTACGATGAATAGTTAAGGCGTTACAATGAGTTAAATATTTATTATTTTTCTGCTGTATATGTAATGGCCGCCTGCGCAGAACATTTGAAAGTAGACTTGCTGTAAATCTTTCATAATTTTCTTATTTTTACAACGTTAACAAATGTATTTATCACTTTTTTGGTCTAGATATAATTATTGTTACGTGTTTGCTATCCCCACAAACACCTATATTCGTAGATTCGTTGATTGAAAGTCCAGGTAACACTTACTCACTACTTTCTTTATTAATTAACAATTAACAACAATAGACTAATTACTGTCTTAACTATAATTACACTTGAACACTTATTAGTCTCTTGCTTATTTCTTCTTTACTCGCTCATGTTCAACTTAAGACTAAAATTTCGGCCCTCCGTGCGTCTTATTTATACATTCATTCTCCCGGTCTAGAGCACTCCAGAATATTCCCGACCGTTCGTGTACAATTCCAGCCTAATCTAACCAGTTTGCACAGTCCAGTGGCGTAACACTGCCCCCTCCTTAAGCCTGAACGTCCCGATCAGGCAATTCATTATTCCCTGCATACTTGGCTAGTCTCTCTATGTGCACCACCTTCATCTTGGATTTTGGACTTTGCTGAATTCTATATACAACGTCGTTTAGTCTGGTGACCACAGTGTAAGGACCTTCCCAGGGCGGGTGAAGCTTCGGGGACCTGCCTTTCTTTCGTTGTGGGTTATATAGCCAAACCAAATCTCCAGCCTGGAACCCTCCTGAATTCGCCTTAAGATCATAACGAGCCTTCATGCGATCACTTGCTATGGCAATTCGGTCTCGTACCAGCTCATGAATGTTCCTTAGCCGTTCACCAACTTCATCGGCGTAGTCATTTACGGAAAGTCGCTCCTCATCCGGTGTGCCAAACACCAAGTCACATGGTAGTCTAATCTCACGTCCAAACATCACGCGAGCCGGTGTCTGTTTTGTTGTGTCATGAATGGAGGCCCTGTATGCCATAAGGAAAAGAGGTAAGTGACGGTCCCAATCTCTCTGATGTTTCTCAACCACTTTGGATAGGTGCTCCTCCATGGTTTTATTATATCTCTCCACCATTCCGTCTGATTGTGGATGTAGGGCTGTTGTTCTTGTCTTATGAATTCCCAGTAGGCGACACATCTTCTGAAACACCCCTGAATCAAAGTTTCTTCCTTGATCCGAATGCAATTCTAGGGGCACGCCAAATCGACATACTAGATTATCTACCAGAGCTTGAGCGACAGTGGCTGCTTCTTGGTTGGGTATGGCATAAGCTTCAGGCCACTTACTGAAATAATCCATGGCAACTAAGATGTATTTGTTCCCATCATCTGTCACGGGGAATGGACCAGCTACGTCGATCGCAATTCGCTCAAAACGAGCCCCTCCGTTATATTGTTTCATTTGGCCCTTACTTCTTGTCCGTGGCCCCTTACTTGCCGCACAAACTTCACATTTGCGGCACCAAGCTTCCACATCTTGGCGGCTGTTCACCCAGAAGAATCGTTCGCGTACTTTAGTGAGAGTTTTGTTGATGCCAAAATGTCCGCCAGATGTTCCATTATGCACTTCCTGGAGTACTTTTGGTATGCGACACCTGGGAATTACCAATCTCAAAGTAATTTCCTTCCCGTCTGGACTTTCCCAAGCTCTTTTCAACAGTCCATCCTCTACTCTAAGGGAATCCCATTGTGCCCACAAAGCCTTCAGTCCCACTGCCTTGTCTGAAATGTCCTTCCAGCCTGGTCGGGCTCCTCTTTCTTTCCATTCCAGAATAGGACCAGTCTCGTTATCGTTTAACTGCGCTTTCCTGAACGACTCTTTTGTCCAATAATCCGGAACGTCAATCTTAACGGTCTTCATTATTTGTACATTCTGTTGTTCTTCCTTACGGTAGCAAGGCTTGTAGTCTTTCTGACACGGTCTTTTGGAAAGGCCATCTGCTATATTCCGCGAAGTACCAGCTCGCCAGTTTTCCTGCGGCTTCTCCATTACTGCGACTCTCTCAGGAATGCGCTGACGACAGTTACTCTGAATATGGCCCACTCTGCCACACTTATAACAGCGCATACGTCCTCCACTCTGTCTCCCACTACTTTGTTGTTGGGTTTGTTTCGGATCTTTAATGTTGAGCTCATGAAACTTCCTCTTAATATGGCCCAATTTGCCACACATATAGCAACGGATGTCTCCAGTCGGCCTCCCACTACTTCGTTATTGGTCTTGTCTCTGCTGGGAGTTCGATTTTGTCAGTAGTTGGGTCAACATCTTGTGTAGATCAGATATCAGGTTTTGTGTTGTGTTGTCTGGCTTGTCTTCCTCCACACTCACAGCTCGTACGCTCTGATTTGGTTGTGTGGTATCCTCATAGGCAGCCTCAATCTCCAGTGCATGTACTAAAGCTACTAAGCTTATGCCTGGCCAACTTAAGAATTCGCCTAACTTCCTGGTCCCTTACTCCATCAATAAATGTACTAACTGCTAACTGTTGTTGAAATTCCATTGGTGCATCAGGATAGGCTAGATGGGCTAATCTTTCTACCGCAGCTTCGAACTCCTGGAGGCTTTCTCCACCTCGTTGTCTGCGTGATTTGAGCTGAGCCTGATATACTTGGGCGAGATGTTGGTCGCCATATCTTAATTCTAACGCTGCCTCCAAAATGCTAAAGTTTTGTTGCTGTGCGGCAGGAATTGTTTGGAGCAGGTCCAATGCTTGGCCCCTTAGTGCTAATACCAATGCTGTTGCTTTTTCCTCATCGTTCCAGTTATTTGAACGTGCAGCTGCCTCAAATTGTCTCTTATAAGTTGACCATGAACTTTGACCGTCGAATGAAGGTGGTTGTAACCTAGCACCAGACGACAGTACTAATTGGCCTCCCTTCTCTCTTAATTGTTGTTTCAACCGTGCTATCTCCCCTTCAACTTCACTGACTTTTCCTTCAACAACACTGACTTTTCCCTCAACTTGACCGACTTTTTTCTTTAACTTCACTGACTTGCTCTTCCACTTCACCGACTTTTTCTATAACATCGACTTTAAATTTTTCGGTGAGAGAGAAAATGGCTGCCTGCTGTTCCTCTAGGCTTCTTTTTATATCTTCGTTTTCCTCCAATCGTCTTATTTCCAGGCCCTCCATCATTTTTCTTAAGTCTTCTTTTTCTTCCTGGCGTCTTCTCTCTTGATCTTCCATAAGTTTCCTTTGTTCTTCTTTTTCTTCCTGACGTCTTCTCTCTTGATCTTCCATAATTTTCCTTTGTTCTTCTTTTTCTTCCTGACGTCTTCTCTCTTGATCTTCCATAATCTTCCTTTGTTCTGCTTTTTCTTCCTGTCGTCTTCTCTCTTGTTCGTCCATCCGTTGTAGCAATGCTGCAAGCATGTCCTGTGTTTGCTTCTCCGCCATACTTCTTGTTGTTGGCATAAACTCACGACACGTAAATCAATTCCAGAATAAAGTTTATTACACTAAAAAGTCCGTAAAATGTTGAAATCACGTCTATCTTAATAATGAAATGTTCCAGAAAAATCTCGAAACAGCACTAGAAAGTCTTATTTAGAGTCTATACTTCTTTTGTGTTGATAAAATTCACTTCTCTCCACTAATTGTGCAATGGAATGTTCGAGAATTTTCACGAAATATCACTAATAAGTCTTGTTTTGAGTCTAGAACACGTTCCCGTTAACAGAGTTTACGTATCTTCTGTGGTTTTCAAATCGAATGTTCTGGAATTGTCACTAAAAATCACTTATAGTCTTGTTTTCAAGTCTACAACACGTTCCCGTCGACACAGTTCACGTATCTCCTATTGTTTTCAAATAGAATGTTCTAGAATTTTCCCGAATTTGCACTAGTAGTCCTTTTTCTCAGTCTACAACACGTTGTTATTAACGGCACTCGCGTATTTGCAGCTATTTCTAAATCGAATGTTCTAGAAACTTCTCGAAAATCCACTTTACAGTCACTATTCAGTCCAGAAATAGTCCTCAAACACTGTCCAGTAGTTTAATTCTTCGCGTTACCACTAATTTCTGAGAAGAACACTGTAGAACCTTTTCGAATATTCCAGAAATTTCTCTTCCAATCTACTTCTGACACCAAATTGTTACGTGTTTGCTATCCCCACAAACACCTATATTCGTAGATTCGTTGATTGAAAGTCCAGGTAACACTTACTCACTACTTTCTTTATTAATTAACAATTAACAACAATAGACTAATTACTGTCTTAACTATAATTACACTTGAACACTTATTAGTCTCTTGCTTATTTCTTCTTTACTCGCTCACGTTCAACTTAAGACTAAAATCTCGGCCCACCGTGCGTCTTATTTATACATCCATTCTCCCGGTCTAGAGCACTCCAGAATATTCCCGACCGTTCGTGTACAATTCCAGCCTAATCTAACCAGTCTGCACAGTCCAGTGGCGTAACATTATTATATACTTTTATGCATACTCAAAGACCTGGAAAATTATTATTAAGTTATAAGATAAATTATTATTAAGTTATGAGCTGTTCAGTTTGATGCTAATAGTCGTCGCAGTTATAACGCAGTTATACAGTGTACTGGTTATGAGCAACTTTTACATTATCATTGTGGTTGTGCTGTTGATTAATATAAAATAAACCGATCAAAAATGTCGCTAGAAGAAAATTGTTTTATATGTGAAGGAACTCTGCAAATGGGCAAGACTGTAACAGTAAAACAAAAGGGAATCGAATCGTTTATAGAAAACAGCAAGAAACGTGAGGATAAGAAATGGAATCAAATAGAAAATGTTAATGAAGTTACTAAGTGTAGAAAAGCGTATTCCTCAAAAGATAATTTGAAGCCTGGCTCTGGAATTCCAAAAGAGCGATACCCACGTTGTTTAAGTGTGCCGCAATTTAATTTCGAAGAAAATTGTTTCTTATGTGGAAAAAAGTGGATACACGTTACGTATACAGCTGACCAGTACGCAGTAGAAAAATAATAAACATAAGAAGGTTTAGTGCCATATTCCTAAAAAAACAACTATGCAGCTACGAACACGTGTTTCGGAGTTATTGCCCCTCATCAGCGTAGCGTAGCTAAAGAATTGGATCTAGGATCTAAGTTGTTTTTTTGGGGATATGGCACTAAACCTTCTTATTTTATTTTGACCCCAATAAATCTATACTATTTTGTTTGTATTTGCCAGGTGGAAACGGGCAGTACACATAGAGCTCTGTGTGTTGACTGTGATCATTGAGGCCCCATTTGTGGTACATGGGAACATGAATGCACTAATTGAGTACTGTTTACTGTACTTTCCAGCTTTATTTTAGTTCTTGTTCCTGATCTATCCCATCCTAGATCCAATTCTTTAGCTACGCTACACTGATGAGGGGCAATAACTGCGAAACACGTGTCCGTAGCTGCATAGTTGTTTTTTTGGGGATATGGCACTAAACCTTCTTATTTTATTTTGACCCCAATAAATCTATAATAATAAACATTTAACTCATTGTAACGCCTTAACTATTCATCGTAGAGATATGCCGTCGCGGACTTTTTTGAAGGGAATTGAACGCTCTATAAAAAATGTTCTGAGCAATTTTTCTCTATCTGTTGCTGTTTTCGCAGCGTTTGAAGTTGAACATTCAGAAACATCGATTTTCATCATTTTCACAACTTTAATTATTTATGAATTAAATTCTTGCTCATATAACGTACGGCAAAATTGACCATGAGAATTCAAAAACATACTGAATCGAATGGTATTGGTCGGGAATGGTTAGAAATTATCGTGAAAGTGGGCCTGATTTTTGCTTAATTTGGTTGGTCTATAAAAGTATTAACTTGAATGTTTAACTGTGTTTGGACAGGTTTTATGGGTATTGTAAAAAATATGGTAAATACCACTTTTAATTTCGGCATGTTTGTGTTACTTTGTTCTTCTAAGTGGTATATTAATAAAAAATGAGTAAACAAATTACCCAAAACATAAATTTTTTAATGAAAACAACAAAGCAGACTTACAAACTAAAAAAGTACATTAGTTATTAGTATAATTGTGTGATTCCATAAACACGTAAGCCTTTATATAACTATATAAAATTTAAATTTGTTTATGTTATGTGATTAAGTAACACATCATATTCATAATCTTAGGTAAATCTAAAATTATTGATGCTTTTAAAACTATACAGAGGAATTTTTTTAAGATCTGGTTCTTACCCATAGATTTTTAAACACAAAAATTCTTATATTAACAAAAAATAATTCTCAAAAAAAATTAACTTAACATTTTTAATCGTCTACATTATTAATTAAATCAACTGCGAGTTGTTAATTGGAAGGTTTCTCCAAAACTCTAAACGATGTTCTGGAATAATCGAAGATAACTGTTTCAAAATATTATTTTTCCTGTTTTCGGTAATTCCTTTTTTCGGTTTCATTTTTTTAGAGAACTTAACTTCGTTTTTGACACTTTCACTTTTTAAGAAATTTAATTGTCGTTCTTCGGTATCCAAAAAACTTGTTTTATAAGTCAATATTTTCTTGCCCCTTTTTACTCTAATTTATACAATGTCTTTTAGGTAAATGTGAGGTTGTTGTTTTTTTAGTTTATAAGCGGATGAACAATCTTCCCATTCAAAAAAATGTTCGACAGTAACTACAATCTCCTTTTTAGAATTTGCTTGTTGTACCACATTTATAACATCTTTAGTCATATATTTTTGGCTTTTTTCTCATGGACAATTCCACTTGGTGGTGGAAGTTGTCCGCAGACATAAAGTATGCCCTGGCTCAAAATATTTAAGGACAATCTGATTAATAGCTGTTTGTGGTGAATTAACAAAAAATATTAAAAATGAAAGCAGAGTCCAATTCTTGTTCTGGGATGAAGAATTATCAACCCATAATACTATGTTTTCATAATCCCGCATGTCCTGAAAAAAAATGATAATAAGCACTTATCATATCTTCCTTTTGCCTTCCCGCTAAAGCTTCATGCTAAAGAATGGCAATTGGAACTAAATGTTTTTGCTTTCCCAAAGTCACAAAACTTTGGTTAAACGCTATTAATCGGGGGCAAAATATGACCTTTTTAAACATGTCTAACCTTGGCAGCATTATTATTTTTTGCAGGTCACCCGAAAAATATACTATATTTTGATCCAGAACCTCCGTATCTATCCTGTAGGCTGCCCGAGCGTCATTTGCTCTAGTTATACCGACAGTAAACAAGTCAGAACTCGACAAAATTCAAAGACTAACTAATTAAAAGATGCTTAAAAGTGGCATGTACAATGCCTTTTGGGACATATTGTACCACTTTATAGCTAATAAAATAACAGATACCATATTTATTTTGTAACACAGATTAAAAGTGGTATCTTCAGAGCCCTTGAATACATACCACATTATAGTTAAGAAATGGCTGATACCACTATAAGGTTTCCGGATTTGTATATTTCATGGAGATATGACTATTTTTATTCCTATTTATTTTTCTTTACATTACGATTTACCACTTTTAAGTTAAGAAAAGAAGCGCAAAATTGTCTCTTCTACCGATCGGTCGTTATAACTCAATTTTGCCAAAAGTAGAGAGATACCACCTTTAAGCTGAGCACGGCAGTACTCGTATTCGATATAATAGTTAAGCAACGGTAGTAACAGTCAGTAACTCAAGTGAAACTCGGCGACCTCGTCCCGTCTTCTAGCGGTTTGTATATCAGCGTATACGCAGAAGCGCAATCTTACGCGAGGGTTGTGTAGGTGATATACCATCCTTTGGAAGGGATGCAAAGCAGTTGGTTTCTTGTCTATTAAATGTTAGACAAGTAAAAAATCACTTCTCTTCGACAGAGAAGAGGTTCCGCAAAATTTCCAGGTTGGGGGCAGGTCTCCTGGCGTCGGTGATTGGCCCTGGTAGTGGAAATAAATGATTAAAAAAAAGTATGTTTTTTATAACAGGATGAAATTGCATGATGAACGTTTTATCTTAGTTCATTACTAATTTTTCTGATGTGCGCATAGTTTAAATATTTTTAAAGAGATACCATCAGGGCAAAATGAATTTGGTTCTTTTAGATTATTAATTGTATCAATCATATCAGAAGTCGTCATTGGTTTCATATAAATCGAATTTTCACTGACAGGTGTTAAAGTTTCTAAAATGTTACATTGTGGTACAGGCGCGCCGACTTTATAAAATCTACATGAGGGCCAGGTGCTTAGTAGTTTTAAAAAATGGTGTACACGATTCGCAAATTTTGGGGGATCCGGGGGAATTTTTTTCAAAAAATCCTGAATTCAATCCAAAATATATACCTATTGATTATAGTCCGTCTTCACTTACAAAACAGTTTTTGGTCCAGAGGGCATAACTAATAAATAAAATAAACCCTAAGTGATAGAAAATAACGAACTTTAATAACGATAAAAATAAACAAACATTAAAGAACAAAACGTAAAAAATAGAAACTCTGATATGAACAAAATAAATATTTAAAAATTTTGCCAGAACTGAATACGAGACGGGGTACAGGATACGTGGTGTAAAAAATTTGGAAAATTTC
>JANEYF010005449.1:0-66219 GCA_029963845.1 Rhamnusium bicolor | reverse complement strand
CCTAGGGCAGTTCATCTATTTCAAATTTTACCTATTTATTACCAAAATTAATTACTTTATTATTTCTAAATTAATATCATTAAATTAATTACTTTATTATTTCTAAATTAATATCATTAAACGTTAATTATTATTTCATTACAAAGAACCAGAATATAAATCGTATTATATTAGAAATCTCAGGGTTAAATAAAGTTTCATTTTAGAAGCAAAAGTGCACGTTTGAACGCCCAATTTTAGTCAGTTATCAATATGTTAATGTAAACATAGAAATTCCAATGCACTACGCATACGTGACTGCATTCCTTTGTGTGGGAACCTGTTAGAAACGCATCAACATTTCAAGGGAGAATCGACTTTAAAGGTCGTGACGTCAGGGGATAAAATTTGTATAAAACGCGGGGCCCGGCAGGACTCGAGGTGATTGCTACTTAGTCGATCATCCAGCTTGGAAGTAATTCCGAGTTAGCCTTTACGGTTCATCAGCTCAAGATTAATTTCTTTGAGTTAGCTGGAGGATTTATCCTTTACAGTTTACAACAAGGTGATTGCTAGTCAATCATCCAGCTTGGAATTTATTCCGAGTTAGCCTTTACGGTTCATCAGCTCAAGAGTAATTTCTTTGAGTTAGCTGGGGAATTTATTCCTTACAGTTTACAACGAGGGAAGACGCGGTGCATTTATTTTACCAAGTCCATGAAGTGCAACTATCCTGGTATGCACGACCCGGGGCGACGAATTGGAGAAATCGGGGGAGAGGACGTGAATGGGTCACTAGGTAAAGGTTAGGCTATCTAAAAGGGTTTCAGTATATTAGCTTATTCCACATTCTAAATGATTAAAGTAAATTTTTTATATAAGTTTAAATATTATAAAATAAAAGGGTTTTAGTATATTGGTTATTCCAAATTCTAAATGATTAAAGTAATATTTAAAAAGTTTAAATATCGTAAAATAATATATTTAGTTGAATCTCTGAAAATTAGAGTTCTATAAGTTTAAATACGACTTTATGTTTTGGTTCTCTGGCTAAGTTAAATAAACGTACGTATTGTGGTACCAAGTAAACATTTTAGTAGGTAGGAAAGTTAATTAGGGTCACTTTCAGTTTGATTATTTTATTCATGTTAACTTCACTCGCTGTGATTGTGGGATGTCAATTCACTGGGGCGGGTTTGCTAAATAAAATATGTGCAATCGGTTATTCGGTCAATAACCTGTACTTTAAAATAGGTCAGCTGTCTATTATCGACACCATACTTTGAGTCCGTCCCCGACCACCCTTCGGCGATGTTTGTTGTGGTCATTTTGTGTCAACGCACACTGAGACCTTAACGCAGGCCACGCCGTGGGGGGCCGGCTACTTTAATTTACAAGGGTTTCGGCCGTCAGTTCATAACTGCGCTGTACTTGTTATTACGTATAATCAATTGATTGAGGTATTACTCGAGACTTGTTGGAGTTGCCTGTCTCCTGACTGTTTAATTAAATAAAACTTCGAAACAGACTACCGATTGGTAGTGAGCACTCTACCCGATTGGGGGATGTTCTAATAAAAAGCAAACTTCGAAACAAACTACCGATTGGTAGTGAGCACTCTACCCGATTGGGGGATGTTCTAATACAAATAAAACTTCGAAACAGTTGGGTTACATGTGTGATTCTAAGAAACCTCGAGGCTGCCATGTCCGCGAGTCATGCAGGGAAATTTCCCGTACAGCCGATATGAATTTACGCTGACTTCAGACTCCGACAGTCAAATTTAGACGGACATTTCTGTCACTCAACATTGTTTGCTTTGCACATGTTTTATATTGGCAGGTCCGGCACAGGTATTGATGTAATTACATCACAGCATTGCTTTGTGTCTCTTCAGGACCTAACAAGTTATCAGGCGATTGCCACATCAATTATTATATCTGACTAAAAACAGTGGTTATTTTCCCACTAACTTTGTATTCTATTATCAGGCGATTGCCATGACGATTGTCATTAGATAATGCGACTTATCCGAGAATTCTCGTAACAATAAATGTATAAAACCTCTATTTGTTTTCTTCTTACATAATTTCAAAACATTACCTAACATATACAGGGGGAGATTAGCCTCACTCGACTTAACAAACTCAGTGCTATAAAATAAACAGCAAAACCATAAAATCAATAATAAAAACAGTTTTCTCAATAAGATAATAGTGGCTTGGTCTCACAAACAATAGTGCATAAAAGATGGAATAAGTACTAGGAAACTATGAGAGTTTTCTAAAGGTATAAGTATCAAGTGTTAAATTTAATTCACAAAGTAACAAATAGCCAGTATTATCAAACTTTATATAAAAGAACCTGGGTAAACCATAAACGGGGTAGAACATAAATTGGGGAAATAAAAATTTGCGGTTACTACACACACAACGTAATTTGGGTCCTAATTTATAGAAAACTAGACGATCACGTAAATGGCCAAAAGTATTGTTTGTCTTTCCCTAAAAAGAAGGATAAATAATACAAATAAAATAAAATACACAATAAAATACAACGAAGGGGGGTGGGGGGGTAATTCACTGGTGCCGTGACCAGGATAGGGCAGGGGTGATTCACTGGCGCTACGTGACCAGGATATAAAGTCGTAAATAAATTGATAATATTGCATGTTACAAATTAATTATTAGTTTTTGATACTGCCTTTATGAGTCACTAGGTCCCACCGAAGCCATTGGAGACGACAGCAGTCCACCTCCCACAGAGCCCGTCAACATCACGCCGCCTCCGCCACCTCCCTCCGTCGAAGCCCAACTGGAGACCTTGCTGACCACTGTGAAGGAAATCCAAAGCGAGCAACAACGCCTCCACATCCAATTAGGCAAAAGTTTGGTTGCCATGCACAAGGAACGACAGGCCGCTTCCAATAGCGTACAACACCAACTGCAGGACATTGCCGCCTCCAGGGAGACGTCGAGTCCACAAGGCAGCTTTTCCTCTGGTCAAGATAGCCGTCCGATCTATGTCACACCGAGCCCAACGTTACCCATATTCAGAGGAAAGAATAGACACCCTGTGAAGTACCTGCAGGAATTGGAAGGTTACTTGAGCAAAATGAACGTTCCCGAAGCCAACAAACTAGACGTCGTGAACGAGTCGTTAGCTGACGAAGCACAAGATTGGGCAGCCATTTACAAAATCGCCTGGGTCACTTTCGAAGACTTCAAAACTGACTTCCTTGGCAGTTATTGGTCAGACGAAGAACAAAACAAACTACGCCGCCTCCTGTCCACGCACAGATGGGTGCGAAATGCCGGTCGTACCATGGAGACCCATTTTGCACACTATGTCGGTCTAGCCAGGTTACTGACCGATCCACTTCCCGAAACTGCTCTCGTCACCGAGCTGATGAAACATTTTCCCGCCAACATACAATCACTGTGGCAACTCAAGGAGGGAAAATCCATTGCAAGCGCTGCCGAATTTCTCCGCCTCCAGGAGAGTATCCTAACGCCATCCACACCCACGACGCAGATGTCCACTCCGCCCGAGCCACCAGCAAACAATACACATAAGCGTTATCGATGGGATAGGGGAGATAGCGACTCGAACCAGGAACCCAGATCCAAGTTTCCGCGGCAGGGAAACGAAAACCGGTCGAATTAATGGAGGCCGTAGTTTCGACCGTCTCACCCATCCACCGGCCCCGACTACACACATCCAACATCCCCGTAGGCTGGTACCTCATGCAGCGTATGGGTTGGCAACGAGGACAAGGCCTAGGTCGCCATGGGCAAGGCATCCGTGACCCCATTCTCGCCAGACGCCACCGCGGACGCACAGGGCTACGTGCGCTAGACGAACCGCTCCCACGACATAGAAGTTTACACTTGGGTTGGAAAAGAGCAGACGGAGCATCCATATTAGCACCTACAATTCCACCTAGACGTCTACTACCCGAAATCGACCTACAATGGGGAGAAATTACAATTACCACGTTACTGGACACCGGCAGCGAGATTACCTGTATTTCGGAACAAATATACCTTGACAAAATTCAGTCATCACATCCACCCACTTTGCCGCTACGTGCCATTCTCATACAAGGAGCTTTTGGAAACAAAAGTAAACGTATCTCTAAACAAATAATGCTGAACATCCAACTCGCTGGACACGACTTCGATTTATGCTGTCTCATTGTACCTGGACTCATTAAACCCTGTATAATAGGCATGGATTGGCTACGTACTAATCGTTGTACACTGTGCATGGAAAAACAAATTTTATCCCTTATTACACACGACGGCGATAAACTAGAGGTAGCTTTTACAAGTCAGACAGACGCCGACCCCAGCTACATGATCGAAACCGAGGAGAATGAAATCACCGCCCTAATACAGGCCAACATACAAAACAATCAGCCAGATTTAATAAATAACAAAGTTTGCGAGAGCCGTCTACCTGCCAGCGGACAAACACAACTACACAAGCTGTTAACCGAATATGTGAGCATATTCCCAACTAAGCCTGGGTTAACCCATTTATACAAACATAAAATTCAGATGGCCGATGAGACGCCGTTCCTGAGACGAAGTTACCCTGTGCCATTCGCACTACGACCTGCAGTAGAGTCCAAGCTTGAGGAGATGGTTCAACAGGGCATTATAGAACGAGCCGCTTCGCCATATTCTAGCCCTATGACGGTTGTCAAGAAAAAGGATGGAACTGTACGAATCTGTCTCGACGCCAGACAATTAAATGCACAGATGACCTCTGACCACGAATGTCCACCTGCCATCGATGAACTTTTACAACAATTCCATGGACAGAAATATTTAACGACTATCGATCTTGTCTCTAGTTATTGGCAAGTACCATTAACCGATGGAAGTAAACAGTACACCGCATTTTCATATAACGGCAAGAGTTATTGTTACCGAGTATTGCCTTTTGGATTAAAAACAGCTGTAGCGAGTTTTACAAGATGTATGGACATCGTGTTAGGGCCTGACGTCCGTCCTTTCACACACAATTACATCGATGACCTACTCATAGCATCATCCACTTTCATGTACATGTACAACATTTACGAGCTGTGCTTGAACAACTTAAGAAAGCCAACATGATAGTTAATCTCGAAAAATCATATTTCGTTCGCACTCAAGTTAAATTTCTTGGACATATTCTAACACCCGATGGCATCTTAATGGATCCCGATAAGGTGCAAGCCATCCAGGACTTCCCTAAACCTGTCAGATTAAAACAACTCAGAGCATTTCTAGGCCTGTGTAACTATTATCGCAGGTTCTGTCCAAAGTATTCACATAACACTTCAAAATTGAGCCACTTATTACGTAAAGGCGAGCCTTGGAAATGGGGTGATAATGAGGAGAAGTACTTCCAAGAAATAAAAACACAGTTTATAAAAGATGTGGTACTTATACACCCTGACCCAACCCGGCCATATATCTTAGAAGCTGACAGTTCACACTATGCCATAGGCGCCGTACTGTACCAAATCAGTCAGGAGGGACACATAGGCGTAGTAGGATTCTATAGTCGCAGTTTGAGGGGACCAGAATTAAATTATGTAACCACAGAAAAAGAATTATACGCCATCACCGCAGCGTTACGTAAATTTCACCTGTATTTACTACATTCTGCTTTCACTATACGAACCGATCACCGGGCTCTCACTTTCATTAAGCATTGCCGATTCCTGAACGAACGAATTACTCGATGGGTATTATTCTTACAACAATTTGATTTCGAAATACATCATATCAAAGGCGTTGACAACAAAGTCGCCGATACGCTGTCCAGGTATCCAGCAGATAACTCGCAGCAGGAAACCATTGAACCTATTGTAGCAAGTTTCACCGTGGAGGGGTCTGCCGAATTGTTAGAGGATTTTAAAAGATTAGGCCAGTTACAAAAAGAGGACCCTTTATTGAAACAAATCATCCAACACAAGTTAGACCCGTCTGTCCAGTTAGAAATGAGGGCGTACCGCATAATCGATTGTTACCAGTATGAACAGGGCATTCTATTACACTTAGACCCGTTTACCAAGCACAAGACGCTGGCCATCCCAGCCCGGCTACAAGATAGATTAATATGGCAATACCACCTTGAAATGGGACATTTCGCCGGCCGCAAGGGTTACCTGATGTTACGACACTCATATTATTGGCCAAACATGAAACGTCACATACACCATTTATTACAAACCTGCGAGTTATGTCAGAAAACAAAGAAACCGAATCAGAAGTTGGTGGGCCCATTACAACCTGTAATTACACAAGCAGTAGGAGAGCTAGTAGCCGTCGACTTCTACGGGCCACTACCACAAGGACGCGGGGGAGTGACTTACATATTGGTCGCCGTAGATATTTTTTCCAAATTCATAAAACTATTTCCACTAAAGAAAGCCAACGCCGTCGCCGCAGCAAATCGAATTACCAAGGATTTGACGCAACTATACCCGGTCAAGAAAGTACTAAGCGACCATGGGACTCAATTTACATCGAGAGTGTGGAGAAACAACCTACAACAAGCAGGCATCCAGGTTACCTACGCAACCATAAGGCACGCAGCATCTAACCCAAGCGAGCGGTACATGAAGGAACTAGGGAGATTTTTCCGCACTTATTGCCACACTAGGCATACGAACTGGCCCACATATATTAGCAGCATTGAAGAATGTCTAAACAGCGTACCACATTCTAGCACTGGGAGATGTCCTGTTGAAATCCTTACTGGACAACCGCCCAAGCGATTCCTACAACCAGTATTAGACCGATATCTACCGGCATCAAAGAACACGGCACCTGAAGAACTTCTCCAGTCAGTAAGAGATTTTCTAATTAAGACATCCATGAGGAGAGCAGCGAAACAGAAGGGTAGAATTATTAATTTCCGAGTTGGGGATATGGTACTTTTAAAAACACAGCCCACATCGGACGCCGCTGCTGGCATCACACAGAAATTCTCACTTCTCTACGAAGGTCCCTACCGCATTACAGCCGTCCCGCATGCTAATGTTTACGAATTGTCAAGTACACAGACAGGCACTAAAAAAGGCACTTTCAACACGGGCAATTTACGCCCTTATCTTTTCGACTAAAAACATGGAAATCCAAGTAAAAGTACAAGTGTTTTACACCAGCACACCAAAAATGACAGTACAAAAAGGACGAACCCACCACTGCAGAATTCATTATTATTTCAAACTGTGTTAAACCATGTCGACCTTAACGCAAGCCGCCATCCGTGCGAATTTCCGTGCCCGGAAACAATTAGCAAAAATGAGAGATCCGGATGTATTGATAATACGGACGGATTATAGTGACGTGCCGATACACGTGTACCCAGATGGACGTCCAGTTACGCCAGGGCGTGAGCTAGGCCGTTTAATTTGCCGGAAAACTCCGGACCCCGAATTCCACCCAGGGTGTCACCCCGACAAAGCATGGATTTGAAGGTATTACGATGGAAACCACCCATGCAGAAACTAGAGACCTGCCCACGACACGTTGCTTCTGAGGGACCGATAACAGTCAACAAGTCTAGCGGACCCAACCAGCAGGGACACCCCCAGGGACCGAAATGTAAGTCGACGCCGGTTGTATACCAGGGGAGTACAGCCCAGACCCCGAGGCCACCACCTTCGAGGAGGCGTTTTGACAAAGCCGGAGACGGGCGCCATACCACGACGGACCGCCACCGACCGGGACCAAGACAGCTGGAGGACCATCGCCGAGGCAAAATCCGCAGCCACTCGCCGCCGAGGAAAATACGCCGCAGGGATTGGCGGAGTCATTGAGATGGAACCAGGATGGAGGACAGGTGAATGGGGAACGGAAGAGAGCCGCCACCGACGTTGGGATTAATTCTCTTTTCTCTTACAGATTTGTTGCAGCTAGAAGGTAGTTAGATAGGGATAATTTAGGGACATTCTGTAAACTTGGTACTACAACCCGGTATTATGCGTTTCGTGGCGCATATAATAATTGGCTTCACCATTATTTTACACCACGAAAGGGGGAGAGTGAAATATACCGTACCTAGGGCAGTTCATCTATTTCAAATTTTACCTATTTATTACCAAAATTAATTACTTTATTATTTCTAAATTAATATCATTAAATTAATTACTTTATTATTTCTAAATTAATATCATTAAATTAATTACTTTATTATTTCTAAATTAATATCATTAAACGTTAATTATTATTTCATTACAAAGAACCAGAATATAAATCGTATTATATTAGAAATCTCAGGGTTAAATAAAGTTTCATTTTAGAAGCAAAAGTGCACGTTTGAACGCCCAATTTTAGTCAGTTATCAATATGTTAATGTAAACATAGAAATTCCAATGCACTACGCATACGTGACTGCATTCCTTTGTGTGGGAACCTGTTAGAAACGCATCAACATTTCAAGGGAGAATCGACTTTAAAGGTCGTGACGTCAGGGGATAAAATTTGTATAAAACGCGGGGCCCGGCAGGACTCGAGGTGATTGCTACTTAGTCGATCATCCAGCTTGGAAGTAATTCCGAGTTAGCCTTTACGGTTCATCAGCTCAAGATTAATTTCTTTGAGTTAGCTGGAGGATTTATCCTTTACAGTTTACAACAAGGTGATTGCTAGTCAATCATCCAGCTTGGAATTTATTCCGAGTTAGCCTTTACGGTTCATCAGCTCAAGAGTAATTTCTTTGAGTTAGCTGGGGAATTTATTCCTTACAGTTTACAACGAGGGAAGACGCGGTGCATTTATTTTACCAAGTCCATGAAGTGCAACTATCCTGGTATGCACGACCCGGGGCGACGAATTGGAGAAATCGGGGGAGAGGACGTGAATGGGTCACTAGGTAAAGGTTAGGCTATCTAAAAGGGTTTCAGTATATTAGCTTATTCCACATTCTAAATGATTAAAGTAAATTTTTTATATAAGTTTAAATATTATAAAATAAAAGGGTTTTAGTATATTGGTTATTCCAAATTCTAAATGATTAAAGTAATATTTAAAAAGTTTAAATATCGTAAAATAATATATTTAGTTGAATCTCTGAAAATTAGAGTTCTATAAGTTTAAATACGACTTTATGTTTTGGTTCTCTGGCTAAGTTAAATAAACGTACGTATTGTGGTACCAAGTAAACATTTTAGTAGGTAGGAAAGTTAATTAGGGTCACTTTCAGTTTGATTATTTTATTCATGTTAACTTCACTCGCTGTGATTGTGGGATGTCAATTCACTGGGGCGGGTTTGCTAAATAAAATATGTGCAATCGGTTATTCGGTCAATAACCTGTACTTTAAAATAGGTCAGCTGTCTATTATCGACACCATACTTTGAGTCCGTCCCCGACCACCCTTCGGCGATGTTTGTTGTGGTCATTTTGTGTCAACGCACACTGAGACCTTAACGCAGGCCACGCCGTGGGGGGCCGGCTACTTTAATTTACAAGGGTTTCGGCCGTCAGTTCATAACTGCGCTGTACTTGTTATTACGTATAATCAATTGATTGAGGTATTACTCGAGACTTGTTGGAGTTGCCTGTCTCCTGACTGTTTAATTAAATAAAACTTCGAAACAGACTACCGATTGGTAGTGAGCACTCTACCCGATTGGGGGATGTTCTAATAAAAAGCAAACTTCGAAACAAACTACCGATTGGTAGTGAGCACTCTACCCGATTGGGGGATGTTCTAATACAAATAAAACTTCGAAACAGTTGGGTTACATGTGTGATTCTAAGAAACCTCGAGGCTGCCATGTCCGCGAGTCATGCAGGGAAATTTCCCGTACAGCCGATATGAATTTACGCTGACTTCAGACTCCGACAGTCAAATTTAGACGGACATTTCTGTCACTCAACATTGTTTGCTTTGCACATGTTTTATATTGGCAGGTCCGGCACAGGTATTGATGTAATTACATCACAGCATTGCTTTGTGTCTCTTCAGGACCTAACAAGTTATCAGGCGATTGCCACATCAATTATTATATCTGACTAAAAACAGTGGTTATTTTCCCACTAACTTTGTATTCTATTATCAGGCGATTGCCATGACGATTGTCATTAGATAATGCGACTTATCCGAGAATTCTCGTAACAATAAATGTATAAAACCTCTATTTGTTTTCTTCTTACATAATTTCAAAACATTACCTAACATATACAGGGGGGAGATTAGCCTCACTCGACTTAACAAACTCAGTGCTATAAAATAAACAGCAAAACCATAAAATCAATAATAAAAACAGTTTTCTCAATAAGATAATAGTGGCTTGGTCTCACAAACAATAGTGCATAAAAGATGGAATAAGTACTAGGAAACTATGAGAGTTTTCTAAAGGTATAAGTATCAAGTGTTAAATTTAATTCACAAAGTAACAAATAGCCAGTATTATCAAACTTTATATAAAAGAACCTGGGTAAACCATAAACGGGGTAGAACATAAATTGGGGAAATAAAAATTTGCGGTTACTACACACACAACGTAATTTGGGTCCTAATTTATAGAAAACTAGACGATCACGTAAATGGCCAAAAGTATTGTTTGTCTTTCCCTAAAAAGAAGGATAAATAATACAAATAAAATAAAATACACAATAAAATACAACGAAGGGGGGGGTTGGGGGTAATTCACTGGTGCCGTGACCAGGATAGGGCAGGGGTGATTCACTGGCGCTACGTGACCAGGATATAAAGTCGTAAATAAATTGATAATATTGCATGTTACAAATTAATTATTAGTTTTTGATACTGCCTTTATGAGTCACTAGGTCCCACCGAAGCCATTGGAGACGACAGCAGTCCACCTCCCACAGAGCCCGTCAACATCACGCCGCCTCCGCCACCTCCCTCCGTCGAAGCCCAACTGGAGACCTTGCTGACCACTGTGAAGGAAATCCAAAGCGAGCAACAACGCCTCCACATCCAATTAGGCAAAAGTTTGGTTGCCATGCACAAGGAACGACAGGCCGCTTCCAATAGCGTACAACACCAACTGCAGGACATTGCCGCCTCCAGGGAGACGTCGAGTCCACAAGGCAGCTTTTCCTCTGGTCAAGATAGCCGTCCGATCTATGTCACACCGAGCCCAACGTTACCCATATTCAGAGGAAAGAATAGACACCCTGTGAAGTACCTGCAGGAATTGGAAGGTTACTTGAGCAAAATGAACGTTCCCGAAGCCAACAAACTAGACGTCGTGAACGAGTCGTTAGCTGACGAAGCACAAGATTGGGCAGCCATTTACAAAATCGCCTGGGTCACTTTCGAAGACTTCAAAACTGACTTCCTTGGCAGTTATTGGTCAGACGAAGAACAAAACAAACTACGCCGCCTCCTGTCCACGCACAGATGGGTGCGAAATGCCGGTCGTACCATGGAGACCCATTTTGCACACTATGTCGGTCTAGCCAGGTTACTGACCGATCCACTTCCCGAAACTGCAGTGCCTGTAGATATGTTTGGATTTGAAATGACAATAGTGACAATCAACAAAAATGGATCGCTGGCGCTGTTCCTTGCAATAGTAGAGTGCCCGCCATGCTTCAAGTTGCCAATCTGTGGGCTCCAAAATGCTAAAAACTGATATATGGCAAAGTTGAAAGCTAATTCCCAAAAATTGTCCTGTGCAAAAAAGGTACTATATAAAATTTTTAATTGATGGAAACGAAAATTTAAAAAGACACCTCGATATTCCTCGACCTTTCAAAATGAAGGAGAAAATTCAAAATTTGTATCGATTCCATACGATCCTCAATTCACCCCTGGTATTGATAAGAAGATATGGATATGACAGTGGTTCATTCACCGGGAAATAAACTACAACTTTTAGGCAATCCAAAAGACAAAATTGAAACAAACGAAAAATCGGAGATTTACAAAATAAGCTGTAAGGACTGTAATTGGACAAACTAGACGATCAATTAAAACTAGATTCCAGGAGCATATGGACTGTAATAAAAAGTATGTTGGACAAACTAGACGATTAATTCAAAGTAGATTCAAGGAGCATATGGCTCATCTCAAATGGTAGAAAAGTCTAGTGTTACCCGAGATGCGTTTGTAGACAACCATAAAATATATAGTAGCAATTTAAAATTAATTAGAAATGTAACAAATACTAGACGACTGGATGCATTTGAAAGCTTAGAAAATACAGTGTAAAAATAGAATGAATAGTGGACAGAGGGCCAATCCCATATAGTCCGCACAATAGACCGGAACAATAACTCACTAACCAATAGGTTAATGAGTTACTGTTCACCGGACCGAAACAATAGTATAGGTAAAAATAGGATACATTGTTAGCATAAGGTTAGTTTTAATCATCTCTAGATGGTGCCAACTTGGTTGGCGAAACGCGCGTGGAGTGCAGTATATGGTGTTTTGTGGAAAACTACGTCAGGATTAGCTTCACACGAAAGGTTCCAACCTACTCCATGCTGTTAAAGTAGATAAAGGACAAATCCTCTTTGTTCACACAGGAGCCAAGAAGCATGTTTCTTCGAAAGGACAAGTTCACAAGTAGTTTTATTCGGTAGTTTTTGATTGTGAAATATTAAAGACTAAATAACCAGTTTTTCCTACGATACACACAATATACATATATAGTTAACGTGACTATCTTATATTATCGCATAAGAGATAATAACAGATTACTGACACTTCTTAATAATTATGTTTAATTTACGAAACTGCTACCTAACACAAATTCTAAAGTTATTACGTTACAATAAATTTATACTAAAAAAATATATCAATGACATATACGCTATTAATGAAGCAACGGTAAAATTTGATTATACTACTCTATTCCTCGTAGTAGATACTTTTTTTATACAGAACATACCACTTAAGTTAACTGTGAATTGTAAAAATTAAATGGTAGGCAATAAATGGATATACATTATGAGCTATATCTTTATAATAAATCATACTCGGTGAATAAACAAACATAAAACATAACTGTTTTCTTTATGTATCGCCCTTAACATTCTTCTTTTACGTTCTTGAAATTCTTCAAAACTTAACTAACAAAAAGCATGTTTTAAAATAGATTGCTTGTATCTCTATTATTATTAAAAACAACTGTAGTGATATTATAGTCCTATAATCGTGAGAAATTTTGAATAATTAGTAAAAGCAAAATGTTGTTATTAGAATTATAATAACAGTGTTTGACTGCGTTATCAGTTTTTTAGTTGAAACAGAAATGTTACTTTCAAAATTATTCAGCATAGGTCAGTTTTGTATCCTTTGTTGTTTCCCTGTGTCTTTAAACCTTTATACTAAAGTGGTCCTCTAAAACTGTTTGTTATAATAAAAACAATGTCCTGATAGATCCCAGGACGAGAAGCGTGTGTCCTTGTTTTTCCCTCGCCTGTCCTCAAATATATTTTTTTTCTTCTCTTTCTTTTTGTATAGGTTACACGTAGATAAAACTCTATATCACCATGTTGTGTCTGGCTGTATGGCTAATGGCCTAATGCCAAAAAAAAAAAAGAAAAAAAAAGAAAAAAAATTATGTAAAAAAGTTTTCAATTTGTTTAAAAGCTATTCTTCAACAACAGCAACAGGAACAGGAACAGTTACAGTCACTCATACCACTGCAAAGAGTGCGTGGTTTTGACTTTCTGCCTGCTCTTTGCCAGTAGGTTGAGGGTGAAGGGTTGAACTAGGGGTCATAGCTCCGGGCAGTGAGAACGCTCATGTGAATTTCACATAGAATTTTTTAATTCCCACTTTTTGCTGTCCATTTTATACATGTTTCAATATGTCCTAAAAATCCAAATAATATCCTTAACAGCATTTTTGTGGTCAAGTATGGCGCTCAGGTCCAACTTCCGGAAATTCCTTCTAATTTCCAGCCACTTTCAGTTGGAGGACGACCTAATGATGCAAATGGGAATTTTAAATACACTTCACATATATGCTATAGGTATACCTTGTTCTCATCAAGTGCTGATATTAATTTTGCATAGCATGGCGGTATAGTTTCGTCGCAGTCAATCAAACCGTTTCGAGATATTTTCATTTGCATCATTAGTTCTTTAAAGTGTTTTGAAAATACGTCTACCCTAGCTTCGTTGGCATTTTTTATGTTTTTAAATGCGTACATACGGCAAACGTTACCAAACAATTCCTCTAGAATTTAAAAGGTTTCTGGAATTTCTGAATGAATAAAATCAACCAATTGTTAAGTCATTAACCAGTAAACACCAAAGTATGGGCTTTTACTGGGCTTTTACCAGCCCTTTACTGAAAACGCTGGCCCAATAACCGCCCAGTAAAGGCCCGTACATTGGTTTACTGGGTAAATGCCTCTATTATATTTAAAGCATTTTATTATTTAACATATTATTACATAATATGGCAAACGCCAATAAACTTACCAAATACATACTACTTGTCCGAAAGAAAAATATTTTAATTATGCTTCAGCGACAGTTTATGAAAAACTCGATTAAATAAACGGCCACGCCTAGACGAGATGTTGCCGTTAATGCCGTTACACACTCCAAGAAGAATAAACTGTTTATTCTTCTTGGCTACACTCCATGTTCAAGTTCTAAGCAGCTGTCTCTATATCCGAGAGAGAGAAAACATGTAAATCCAGCACATTCAGTCGAATGTTCATACGGTACTATCATCTACCAGGCATAGGCATAAAAGTAGAGTATTGTGGTGTACTGGTAAATTTGTCTACAGACAATTTTTCTCCTTCAACGAGTGATTCGTCTAGCAACACGTAATTCCCGTCTAAAAAGTCTTGGGTTGCTAAATATTATATTTGTAAGAAACCAAGCACAAGGCGGTCAGTAATGAATGATGACTACTACCCCTCAAAATGGGCGACTTTACCTTCGTCTTGGAACACTTAAATCTCCTATAAAATATCTTGCCAGATTTACAGTTTATTCTACTATATTATAAAAGCTTCTACTATATTCGAAAAGCTGATAGCTGCTTCTCCTCGGACCTCTCAAAGTATTGTGTACTCTAAAGGCTTTTTTTGCGGGACCTTTTCGACGTTTTTGGTTTGCGAAGATCGACAGTAGGAATAATTCTTCAGTGCGCCGCGACATTTAGATTCCTTATTTTTCAAAAAACGAAAAAAGATACGAGCATTTTTACGTCGAAAAGTAAAATTGCTTCACGTCGGCATTATTGTAGAAAACTATATTGGGATAGAAAAAACGGTGGCCATATTTAAATTTTTAAATAAATTTTTAGTGTAAACGTCAAAGGTGTCACTTTTAGTCCGCTCCTCGTCCCCTTAATCCGCTGAGGTCCGGGTCGGTGCGGGCCGGCGAAGCTCCTTCCCAACCTTGATGCTTCGATCCTTACACAAAAACCCGTTCCGAAAGTTCACTTTCGCGAGATTTCTGCGTTCAAAATTTCCCCGTCAAAATTTCTTCCAAATTAATTTTTATTTAAATTTATTAGAGAGTGGTATACGGTGGCCCGAAGAAAATTTAGTGTATCCGGTGTCCCAAATACGAATTTTTTTCCGCGGATTCCGGCCATATCTGGGGCGGGGAATCGATCGGTGACCTCGAAATAAATATACGGAATGTTTCTAATCCCGGAACCGAATAAAAAGTGATTTTTTCGGAGAAACTGTGACGTCTCGGGTCAGAAAGGGGCTGGAGGCCCTTTTCCGTGAAGGCCGTAAGGCCGAAACATGCCAACGTCTGGGGACACCAGAAAATGGTGAATCGGCCCGCAGGGCCGATTCGACAAAAATTCGAAAAATAATTCGAAAAAAGTGATTTTTTCGGAGAAACTGTGACGTTTTGGGCTAGAAAGGGCCGATGGCCCTTTCCGTGAAAGCTATAAGGCCTAAACATGTCAAAACGTCTCGGCGGACCCGGAAATGTAGAATCGGCACGCAGAACCGATTCGACATTTCCAGAGGGCCGCCTTCTCATCGAACGTCGGTGGCGTTCGACCGTCCGTAGGAGCTAGAAATTGGCGCAGCTGATTTCTAGTTTATGTAATAAACCACGTCCAAGACGGTTTGTAATGGTTTCTTGCCCCCTTTTTAGATTCCTCCAAAAAGTCCTGCATTAAAATTTTAGCATTATTTGGCAATTAATCTTTTACTTAAAATAAAATTGAGGAGGTTATTAATGATTTTTAACCCCCCTAAAAATTGTACACTTTCACCGCCATATTGCAAACTCCACCACCCTGCAAAAACGTCGTGCATTAGATAATTAACATTTCAAATAATTCAAATAAATAAAATCAAGATGGATAGTAGTTATGTTTACCCGCCCTTTTTTTAACATGTTCACGACTCTTTTTACCCTTTAACACCCTTCCAAGGTAGGCATATAACAGAAAATTTTTTGTTCAGAATAACATTATCTATATGAAAATAACAACCCAAGACAGTTAGAAATGATATGGAAAAAATGGTCTTGGCTCCCGAATTATAGAGGAGATGGAAAAAAATATTTACCAAAAAATTTGAAACTTTGTAGACGAACGGATAATATGAAGATATTTATTGGAAAATTATTAAAAAAAAACAAAGTTAGGGGGTGTTTTGGAAGGTGGAGGGGGTAGAAAGAAATGGAAACTTTATGAATATTATTATTATTATTATTAAAATAAATTCCTCATTATTTCAATGAAAAGTTAACAAATTTTGATACAAAACCATAGGTATATTTTAGTCACAATTTTGGAAACAAATCGTCTTGTTTTGCATACATATTTATCAAGGATGCGACAACTTTTAAGGAAAATTCTAGCATCTAATGTAGCAGATGGTAGCATCTAAGTCTTTCACAACACATGTCGCGCTTTCCATAAAAACTGGTCATTTTAAATGACATAATAATTAAAATCCAATGTCTTTATTGTAAAGTACGTACCTTGTTCTGCATGTGTCATGGTGATGTTAACAATGAATCGCTGAACACTCACAAAAAACAAATGTTGATTGAATAACATAACGCTTCGTTTGCTCTCACAAACTCAAGAAAATTGACCAGTATATAAGCTGAATTCTGCCACTTAAGTACGATAATGCATCCTTTATAAGGCAAACACTTTCTTCTTATTGGTACAAACATTAAAAGCCTTTCTACGAAATGGATTATTAGGCATTTTGGTTACATTTTTGGGATTCCACTGTGGAACGGTAGAAATAGATCAAAATGAACTTTTAACCATTTGTTCTACTTTAACAGGGAAATACCCACCTTGCACAAAATTCTAAGTGCTCTTAAAGAAGATGAAGAAGGTCATAAAATAAGTAGAAAGGTATCATGGATAACTGCAATAAAATCTTGGAAAAACAACAAAGAAAACCACTTTCAATACGATAAGTCGAAATTATTTGTTGGAGAAGAACTTACGCTCAATAAAATAGTTTCACGCTGAAAATATTTATTATTTGGATGAAACATTACTAAATGAGGATTATTTTGGACAAATTTTACAACCTATTCCGAGCGGTTCTGTAATTGTAATGGACAATGCCATTTACAACTTGAGAAAAACTGGAAAAATACCGTCGTTATTGGCGAAAAGATTAATTTGTTCAGTGGCTTTCAGAAAACAAATATATTTTGAGGAAAATATTATTACAGTTTTACAAAATGTGCATCAACGATGAGGCAGAAAAAATGTGATAATACTGTACTTCGACTACCACCGTATCACTGGGAAAAGAAAACTATTTATTTCGGTATTATTAATATTTTCAGAAAAGCTTTGCAGCCCTATTCTTAAAATAATTTTTAGGAACTATTGTTGCTACACATTTTACACAAGAAACAAAAGAGTCAAACGCTAGCACCATATTTGTTTTGGACATTTTTGGATTTGAATGAATTCCATGATAATCTGGTTTTATTGAGGGATAGAATGCATATCTATGGCTTTAATTACTGTATTTGTATAACAAACTGGACAACAATAATCAAAATCAAAAGATACAAACATTACGTACAGTCATTATCATTACCAAAACATTCACAATCAGAGTTTGTCTCATGGCGTCGTCTACTTCACTCGACACGTTTATTTTTGATTTTCATCAAGTTAATGCACATGTAAATAGTGTTGATATGTTGGGTGTCGATGATATTTATAAAACATGTCGGGTTTTGAATGAAAATGTCATATTAATATAGAAATTTCAACAGATGATGTAACGATTTAACAAATTTTGATAGCAGAAATAAAAATAAATTTTAGTTTAAATGCAATCAAAAGGTCAGTTTTTGTTTTTTGGACACGTCTGCTTTTGGATGTTTGTTCCTTATTTTGAAGGAAGTGGCGTAAATGTATAGAGTATGTGACGGATAAAAGGACTGAAAATGTAGGAACTTGACAATCTCATCAAACAAAATCAACAGTTATTTCATTAGGAGAGGATGAAACTTCTACAGATTTCTCTAAAGACGAACTGTTCGAAACACTGTGAAATGAATTTTTATATCTATACAGGGTGTATCATAAGTCATGCCTCATCCGCAAAATATGGGTTTATAAGGGTAAGATAAGTCGAAATGAAATAATAAAAAAATTTTAATTTCGTCTTTCTTATCGCGTTGGCAAAATAATTACAATTCTTTGATCTAGTAGGCTTGATTGCTGAAACGATATCTAACTGTCAATGCGAGTTATAAATGGAGATCGGGAGGTTGGAATAAATGGTGTCAATTCCAGAGTTGACGCTAGATGACGTGTCGCCGCGTAAATATGTCATGCAAATATGACACAATATCTTACCTTGTGGTTAATTTGGCGAGTTTTGATGAATGTAACACTGACTTAACTAGCGATCACAAGAGTTAAAGTATATTACTAATATTAATGAACCCACCAAAACATTTGCCATCTTCCAGCCGCAAGCATTAGTGATTTCATCCACACTAATCCAGACGATGTATTTGTCAATCAGTTCAAAATATTTTTTTTTGTTTAACACTGTCACATCTCTTTGATAAATATTTCCACTAAATCTAAGTTAAAATTTGTTTGCCTGTCACCTCCATTGTCTTTAATTTCGCACTGTTTACGTATCTACGTGTTATTCAGATAGACGTTTTGTAACGGTCCGTTTTAGGAAATAAATAATTTGGATCACGTTCGTTGTAAATTAAATAAAATGGTTCGAGTTATACTTTAAATTCCAGACTCGATTAAAATATTTTCGTTAAACATTGTCATATTGCCCCTATAGCATGGCGCTACTGAATAACTGTTGTGTTTAAAAATGCTGCGATGGTGTTTTGAGCACGAAAGACAGACAATGCAAGACACGAGCTGGAAAGGTACTGTGAGTTTTGGGTATGTTGCCGTGTCCTGTTGGAGATACGTTACCTTGCATCTTTCTGATTTGAGATGATCTGTCGCCTGGAAGTTTTTGAAGGTGTGTGAGTAAAAAAAACCCAAAAGATATCGGAGCTGTGACCCACCCGCTGGTAAGGTCATCTGTTTTTTAAATTATAAACTAGGTACCTAGCAACGGTAAGTGTCCACCGGTGTCAGCTGGAGGTGCCGCTAAGGTGTAACAAATAGTTTGACTTTCAGGAATTGCAAACCCGTCCGCGTTTCCGGACTTATAAATATAAAATATATTTGACTTTTATAAAACTAATGATCACAATCATGAGATACGATTGTAAGTAATTACACGTTTTTCCCCCTTTTTTTTAACGGTAACAGTGAATTTAGATTAGTCAGAACTTTGTTAAAATCTCATTTAAAAAGAGGGCGGCGCCTAACAAAATTCCTTAAGTATATGGTCTTGGCAATGGCCCACTGTTTATGAATTTGTTTAGTTTTAAGCATTATTTAAACCATGTTCTAGTTAATCACTCGATTCCCCGCCCGGAGATAAAGAGTCCGAATTTGTATTGATTTAATGTATATATTTGTTTATAGATTTTGTTTTATTCCATTAACTTGTTAATTTAAATAACAGGGCAGTAAAACGCCTCGTTATAGTTTTATAAATACTATGTATTTAAAGTATATTAATTTTCAACATGGGGCAGTGGACGTAAACGTGATAGTCAAATGACGTGATCCGCCTATTCATCTATGCATTCGCATTGCTATTGGACACTCGAGCATTTCACCGTCAAGCAGACGGCCAGTAAGCACTTGTTTTCTTGAATATCTTATAAGTTCATATTGTTTGGAAATGTATTATTAGGTGTTTACAACATAATACTATATTTACGTAAGTCGCTACCTCGTTTCTATTTATTGTGGTCCCTGTATATAAAGGTTTAGTTTCAGTCCTCATCTCATTTTTGATTTAATCATATTCTATATCAATACTGTCTTAAAAACTGCCTCGGAAGGTACGTCACACTGTACCTTACTCTACTTAAACCATCGCAAACCTATACAATTTCAAAGATGACTAACTGTTATATAGTCAACTGTACGTTTCAGTATCTATAACTTTGGAACCTAACATTTAAGACCGATGCACACTATACTTCTGAAAAACAACAACTTTAACCATCTCCCGATGACGTCAATTTGGTAGTCGATAAACGCAAGTACTATACATTGGTTAAGATCCGTAGAGTAAATGTAATTTAACACCAATGAAACATTGTTCTTGTTTTACCGTTGCAAAAAATCGTGTACGAAATACGAGTTGATTAAACTAAAGTTAAGCATGAATATATTCAAACAATTTTCATAACAAAAACAGTAGGGGGCTATATTAGACTATTTACTGACCGTGGTTACGTGAGTAGCATCCTCCGAAAGTATTAAGGGCGTTGCGCCGTTACCTCTCGGGTCTTGGCCGTTGTCACGAATAACAACAGAAGTTAGAAGTTACTTCATTTGGAAATCCGCACGGTCCAAAACGTACAAATTTTTTACTACGAATATCACATAAATTAAAAACTTGCACTAAACTTTATATCATTTTATACATATAAAATTGTACATTTCATAATGACTATATAAAAAAACATATTATATCTTAATGCTTCATAATTGTGATCGCCGTTATGCACAAGGTCATATTGCGACAAACCGCTTGTAGATAATAATTACATAGATCTTGAAGAGTGGAACTTTCAGTGTAACTCTTGAAATAGTTTTCACGAATATCTAACTACAGTAACACAAAATAGTGAACTACCAACCAAGTTGGCAAGATCGAGAGATGATTAAAATGATACTTAATCACTACTGTCACTACAGCTATAAAAATGTACAGTTATTACTGCTTTCAATGTTTCGCGATTAACTTTCAGAGTGTATCAGTGCACATCCATTTAAGTTTTGAAAAAGTATAAATGGTTCCTAATATTTCAACGATACTGTGATTTGCTGTGAAACGTTAAAGACCATTTTATGCATTTTATGTTGTATTTTGGTCAATTAAAGGTCATGACACTTGAGCAAGCTCGCTAATCTAGTATATCTCATCCACTTAATCCGGTCTGGATTTGAACCCGGATGGTCTAAATGGAAGGGCAAGCCACTAACTATTACACCATAGAACCTCGTTATGAATAAACGTAGTTAAGCAAAATGATTGCTGCCTCAATGAATATAAAATGACCCGAGCAAACTCGCTAATCTAGTATATCTCATCAACTTGATCCGGTCTGGATTTGAACCCGGATGGTGTAAATGGAAGGGCAAGCCACTACCTATTACACCATAGAGCCTCGTTATGAATAAACGTAGTTAAGCAAAACGATTACTGCTTCAATGAATATAAAAACAAGACGAAAAATAAAAGCGCTACGGTGTGCGACTCAAGTAACGGAGTATATATTTAAATTTACTATAAAAAAAGTTACTTATAATAATTCTCTATTAATTTTTTATGGTCACGGACAGTATTTTTAGTAAACAAAGCGTATCGGCATAATAAAACTACCAAGACTAGACTATGCACATCTGTCATTAAAAAGGTTACTAAAGTGCATATACCTAATAAACACGTTCATGTAATCATATTAAAGGAAGTCCCTCGACATTTTAAAGGAGGTGGATATGTATGCTACAATTTTCCGCATTCTGTCTCAGTAGTTGGATATTATTAGATAACGTAAGAAATAAGTAATAGTATCCGGTACCACCTAGGTAATAAATATTAATAACAGATTTAATAAAGAAAAAGGAAACCCTCGTGATAAAGGATTTAAAAATAATTTATACTTATTTGATGCTTTTTTATTCAATTTATAAAAGGCTTCTATAAATGGGGTTAAGTAGTGCTTAACTCGGATTAAATTATACGGCAGACATTTTCAACACTCTAGTAGTACCTTGAATTGGTCAGATTTAGTCGGAATAAGTTAAAGGACAATTCTGCTATTGTAACTATTATTAACAATAAAATATAAATTGCAATTGTTTATTCTAATTTAACATAAAAACTAAATAATAAAGGTGTTTTTCGGCATCAAATGTATGCCGCCATCCCATCAATTTTTTGGGTTGAATCTTGTTCGTGTAACCTCGATCCAGCTACGGGCTTACATACAACTCTCATACGACTAATAAAATGAGAACAAATATTGTGATATGCAATGGCACACGATTGTTTTAGGAATTAATTAACAACCTTCTCTCATATTATTTTATTGTATATTACTAATTCCTTTCAAAATACAACATATTTATGTACTCGCGAAATTAACTGAAACAGTGAAGAAACAAAAATCTACGTTTTAAATATGGGTGTCGTCTCGGGTGTCGGCATGTTACAAATATAAGCTGTATTGTCATCCCATATCCTTTCTTCACTAGTGGTCAATCGTAATCAAAGACTACACCACTTCTTTGATAAATCTCACTTCTCTATTGGAACACCTTGGTTTTTATTTATTAGTAGTGTGCGTTATAACTTTGTTGCATCGACAAAAGGATCGGCCTCAGACTGTGCCTCGAACAATCCGAAAAACTTTATCGTATCAGCAACACAATTGCACACTCGTACGTCATCAACCTGCTTCAATCGCTCAAATGTGTACCCGCCCTTAGAATTAACAATTTAAAAATTATATCAACAAACAAGACCTATTTAACAAATAAAATATTACATTTTGAAATTCAAGAAAGTTAAATATTTGAAACTCTCGTGGATTCTACGGAATCTCCGAAAAGTTCCATACGATTAAACCGAAAAAAAAAAGCCTGAATTATTTGTCTATCAGGTACAGTTCTTTCTTTGGACTTCGATAACTTCACCCAATTATTACAATTTTGGTTAAAACTTTTCCGAAAAATTGTCTGGTAGAGGATACATTTAGTTACATTTATAATCAGATCTGAAAACCAGAAGACAGAAACTCTAAGAATGCTCAACAAAATAGCAAATGCTCTCAAATTCATACGTCTCAAATATTGATTATGCCTCGAATATGCAAATACCTGTATGCAGGATTTTCTTCGACTACATCTACTCATTACATTACATTAAATTTAGAGTAGATTTAATCAAGTAATATATATGCAAGGTAAATTAATTATTGAACATTAAACACGTGTTTTCATTTTGTATTTTCTGAGAACTATCTCGAGAAATATTGATCGAAATTAATACATAAATAATTCAAAAAGTTAATGTGGTTATTTTGTTGCGGGAAATGCAAAACTACAAATATCAGTACAAATGGATTTATTTCAAAATAATACTAACAAAATCATCGCAATACTACAATAAAGTATAAACCGAGAGTACTAAACTATAAACTGAGAGTACTATACTATACTAACTTGGGTTAAGTGGTAGAATAGCCTCATGCTAAGCTTCGCCCATGAAACTTTATATTATTTTCAATAAAGACGTTTATTATTAAAGTTGCAAATCGTGTCTGTGTATCATGGTCGTAGAGTACAGATGTACTTACCGGCATTCACCTTGATCACGAAACTCTTTCTAGAGTCCAGTCTATTATTAGCTTTCGAGTTGTGTACACGTTAAGTCACTTGGGGGTATTGCATATTGTTTTTGTGTTTTTATTTTATTTGTTGTACTGTATTGTGATATTAATTTAATAATAAAGCGTGGCAGACGTACGCAGGGGTAGAAAATTGCCATTTGCTGACGAAGTGAATAAATTCATAAGTGAATTCTTGGATTTATTCTATGATATGCTAAAATACTTTGTAAAGTGTGCGAGAAAGATATGATGTGCTGGGATAAGTGTGATTGTGGACTTCAAGTAAATAGTGTACACCAAAAGATAAAAAAAAGGCGTGCCTTCGACAACAGCAGTTTATGTTTGATTTATTATTAATGTTGATTGCCTGTGATGTTCCGCTGCAGATACTCGATAAATAACCATTTCGAGTTTTGGAATAAATATAATGCTCAGGTGAAGGGTCCAAGTCGCACAACTGTTATGTAACTATCTACCAACTGTACATGTAGATGGTAAATACGATGAAATGTGAATTAAAATACACGGCTGTGGTTATCTGTTGATGAGACAACCGATTGTAAAAAATCTATTTAAATGTTACAGTACGAGTACTGGACCCTCTCGAACTGATAGTTCTATCACATTAGCTAGCAAAAAGACTAAGTCAGTGTACTAGCGAAACAATTACTAGATTGGTGCTGAGATGTTAGAAAAATTTGACCTGTTAAAAGTCAAGTATTAATGTTTGTGACTGATGGCGCCGTGACAATGCGCTCGGTGGGCTGTTCTTTTAAGAAAATGGTTGTACGATTATATAGTTACGTGTAAAGTGCATGTTTACATCTTGTGCGGGAAACTATCAGGTTTTCCAGAGGTGGATGCATTTAATAGCAAGTACAAAAAAGTGTTTCTTAAATCTCCTAAACGTCTCCTGCATTTCATAGCAAGTGTCCCGTTATTTCTGTTCCACAGCCGATTCTTACACGTTGGAGAACATGGTTGCAGACAGCTTTTTTATTATGCTGAATATTTACAACAAAAGCTGTCAATTCAATCCAGATCATGTCAAAAGCTATCAAGGAAAGCCAGACAAAATTTGAAGATATTTCCTTGAAACAGCTTCTAAAAAATGTTATGAAGAACTATAAATCATTGAAAGCATAAAAAATTAGAAAACAGTGCGTTGTGTTAGCGGAGTCATTGCAAATAGTGGACGAAGTAAAACTACTGCTACTATATAGGTGACGCAACAAATGAGTGCGTTAAAGAAAAGTTCGCAAGTGTGTTAAACAGAGACACCGGTTTTACCAAATCAGGAACATCTTGTGATGGTGCAGCCCCAGATCCATTAGGCGCGTTCAAAGCCGACCATTTTACGTATGCGTGTATTACATCAGTAGATGTCGAATGGTCAGTTTTCATAGTACAAAAATATATTCACTACCAAAGCGAACATCACTCATGGAGACGACCATAGAAACATACCTGATGCTGCAAAATGGCTACATCTTCTGCGGGTTTGTGATAAGCAAGCTAGTTCATCAGGCTAGTTAAGTAGGGTAAATTTACACATTGTTGTAAATTGTAACAGTTCATTGTTTCTCGTATTAGTTAATTTTGCGTACGCCACTGTCCCACGGAACATTTTTTGACAGCCCCATTTATATTATGGCCGCATCGGAATATCCGATTGCGAGACAGTCCTCCCATTGGCCTCCGACACCTCACGTAGTCGCACCAGCGCACTCTCACATCTACGCAGGGTTAGTGACTGTAGCTACCAGATTCGTGTGCCCCAAACGAGAGAACCCAGAATGATCGCCTGCATTTGTACCGACAGCCACTCGGCTGATTTTTGGCAGGCCGGTAGTCTTCAGTTCCGAGATCAGCATGGCTTTATCCTCCATAACACCGATTATTGGGATGACAATTTTGACCGAATAGCCTGAGTACAGCAGTTGGAGCTCGTACCGGAGATCGCGATATTTGCCCGTTGGCTAACCTACAGGTCGACACTCCAGCCGTTTTCAAGGATTTTTAAATTTTTGCACAGCAACCACAAACTGCCGTAGTGAAAAATAGAGCAACATGCACCTATTGATGATCTTTGTGGAAGAATACTCGATAATATTTCGATTGGATAGAGTAATCACAATGAATGAATTCATAATTACCTGGTTTCAAAAGGTCGAAAACCTTATAGTATAATGTCAATGATTTAAGCATTGACTTATTTTGCTGATTGTGTTTACATATTTTTATCCCAACTTTTATACACGCATTATGTACATTTTGATGAATGTGATGTATGTGAATAAAGTAGCGATAAAATTAAAATTTACCTACAAATTTGCTGTTTGTCTATTTAATTAAGCGTTTACTATGTTTGTCGGTGACAGCAAGATGGAATATATTAAAACTGGTGGCTAGAAAAACTATTTTATTTAGAATTATTCCTTACCATTGATCAAATACGTCAAATTAAAATCATTTGAGATTAAAAGAGAAAAATATAGGCATAGGGATAAGTTGGTATAGGCATGACTATACATATATTATAGTTTATTGGAGATAATGGAAAAATGGGATCTTAGTTAAATTAATTTAAACAAAAGAAGTCTTAAGTTTTTCTACTAGAATTACTTCTCCTACATACTAAAAATATACATGCCATTTCAAATTATAGGGTGAAACGTCCAGAAATATCGCCTTTTTAAAACATTTTTTAATTTTATTCATTTTACAGCAAAAGCATTTCATACAAATTAAAGATACAATTCTCTACAAAAATGCTTCTATATATTTTTTGAATGAAAAAACGTTTATAGAAAATGGACATGAAGTATGCGAAAAATTATAAATATTACTTTGTTGATTCTTACCCTTGGTAGATGGAGCCTGCAAAACCCACCTGCATAAAAAAGGTTCAATGTACATATGTACACTCAATCGCAAAATTAACCGGAGACTAAGTTTTTCAGGAACATTTCAATTTGATCCAAATTGATTACACTTAATCTTCAAGAATAAATATTACATTGCAAAATAAACGAAAAAATTTCACTTTAATAACAAAAAATACATTTTTTTTTCAAATTTGAAAAAAAGAATTAAAGAACTGCAAAAAATGCCTCAATATCGAGTATTTCCTCCTCGTGCTTGAATGACAACTCACATATTTTGTGGCATGCATTGTATTAAAGCAGCAACCACATCCCTGGGTTATCTTGCTCCCATTCATTCTGCAGCGCCTGTTCCAGCTGAAGTACTGTATGGAACTCGCTGTAGTTCCACCTAATCCTTCTGTCTAGGTTGTCCCACATATGTTCTAGCAGGTTTAGATCTGGACTCCTGGGTGGCCATCATAGTACCTGAATATCAACATCGTGAAGATACTGGCGAGTTACCCAGGCTATGTGCGGTTACGCATTATCCTACATTAGGAGAAAATGTTCTCCTCCAAATGGACCAAAAGGTACCTCATGCTCTTCTAAACACTCCCTGATGTACCTGTCAGCATTGAGGCTACCTCCTGAAATGTTACGAGGGCCGTACGAGCTTCCAAAGAAATGTCCCCCATATCATCACACCTCCTCCACCAAACTGTACTCTAGGAGAAAAGCAACACTGGGCATATCGTTCTCCAGGTCGTCTAAACACTCTTTGGCGACGATTAGGTGCATACCTTATGAAACGAGACTCATTCGTGAACAGAACGCATCGCCATTCGTCCATATCCCAAGCGACGAGTTCGCGCAAATTCCAAGCGCTGCCTGCGATGACCTGCGTCTAAAAGAGGGCCAGTAGCTGGTGCATGAGATGTTTGTTCTCTCAACCTTCTTCGTACAGTATCGGATGAGACTAAGGTACCATGAACATCTACCAATCTTCTAGTCAAAGCTGTACCAGGAAGTGTCGCAGAACTTGGGAGTCGAGGAAACCAGTCTTCAACTTCATTTGTTGCTCGTGATCTCCCTTGTCCAGTAAGAACCAGTTTCCCGGAACCCTTGTATTGCATCAAATGCAGTGCTTCAAAGGATGCCAAGCAAGTTGGCGATATATCGGATGCTGCGTCCATCATTATGTAAAACAACAGCTTGAGCGGCTTCTTCAGGACTGATTACGAAATTTCTCAGAATAATACTTTTCTCTTTTTTTCGGAAAACCTCAAAAACACACAAGAAACAGCAATCGAAACAAATTAAAGAGCTGTGTAAAACAAGTAAAACGCTGACGATTGAAAGATTTAAAAAATAGGTAACAAAAAAATTATTCTCGTGATACGTGAAAGTCCAAAAAACTCGAACATAATTTCGTTCATGTGTTTACATGTGTATATCCATGTTAAATCAATATACAGAGCGTTTTCCCAAATTTGCCATAAGAAAACCTAGTGTCCGGTTAATTTTGCGATTGAGTGTAGAATTAGATACATACATTACATTCTATAGAACATAACGTGATAGCTAAATGACTACGTAAGATTAGACCATGTTGTATCTGCAAGTTGGAAAGTATTGGTGTCTATGCAGGGGGAAGATCCTGTTCAAGACGGGAAAAAATTTTTTTTATTTTAAGAAAATATTCTAGTTTATCACTAACGGAAAATGCAGCAAAAGTACCACCTTCTTCTAGTTAACTATCAGTGCATTCATTATCTGCAAATCATTAAAAAGGAATGTTCCAAATGTAACAAAATTCGGATGGAAGAATGTTGGTGGTTAGCCTACGTCCTATGATGTGATGTTGGACCAAGTCCAGAAAAACTTGAATGATCAGGTGCAAACACAAATTGCAGCGAGAAAAGTCTCGGAAAAATTGTACAACTGGATGTCATGGACTAGTGATGACTGACGACTGTGAAGATGAAGTCTATTTTATGATTAAAAGGTTTCAGAAAAGATCACAATGAAACTCTTCTGTAATATAACGTTATGAAATGACAAACAGCAGAAAACATCATTCGCCACTAACACCAGGAGGTTTGACCAAAAATAATACCCTACGTATCTTTCTTACATCCATAGCGGATGGGGGCTAATATTAAGTATCCAAGTAAGTATCACACACCATTCAGAAGACTGGCATGGAGTGAATGAATGATCACATTTCATGATGGCCAAATTAAACATCCAACGGCAATGAGTTCATAAATATAACCCACAACTAGTAAACTTGTAGTAAAAAATACATTTTCAATTTAATTTTCTAATTTTTTTCCTAAATTAATAAAGATTTATAGATTTATTTTTCGATACAAAATAATAGACGCAAATAAACTTCATAATATAATTTATTATTATTGCAAAATATATTTACAAAACTTGTTTAAAAATAATACGTGTTATCCGCTAAAGAAGAATAAATATAAACAAACGTAATACGCAAAATTTCGTTCACTATGAATTATACAATAAACAAAACCCAGCAGCAGTGGGAGATGCGGAATGCCAACATTACACAAATAAGGGAGTATAACGCGCCATTTCGAATAAAACACAAATTACAATACTGAACGTTACCAATTTTCAGACATCTTTAGACTACGGTCCTCTCACAAAATGGGAGGACACTCCCACATTATAAAAGAGGCGCCAAAATTCCAAAATTTGTTCTCACTTTTCTCTTATTTTCTTTTTTGTTCGATTTTGTTATCAAAAATTCACCAAAAAAATTTGTTACAAATTATAAACAAACCATCAGTAAATTGCGGCACATTATCATATACACGAAATATCATTAAATACCCAAAAATAAGCGGAATTGGGCATTCCCGCTTCCCAATTCAGTATTGTTTAGTAGAGGCGAGCTTTTTACTGTGACAGTTTGGCTCGTCAAAACATCGTCAAAATTTAAAATTATTATACACAAATTTATACAATTTTATATATTCTTTTTGCATTGTTTTAAAGTCTTATATCAACGGCGCATGCTTCTGCATGCATCCGGACCGGCCCCGCTCCGCCCGACCTAACAATTGCCCCGTCGAGCAAGGACCATATGCATTGTTTTCTTTAACTATTAATAAAATTGTTTTGAATTTGAATTTGGGAGATGCAGAACGCTTTCTTTTTGACTACATTTTTATGCAAAAATTGGATGTCTTCACAACACAACTTTCCATCCTTCCGACACAATTTTCTTGACAACAGATACACAATTTGGTAAAAAAAATAAGGAACTGTGATTAACGTTTAAGTTATGGCGGATATAACAAAAACCTACGCTCACATTAACATAATATGTTCGTGTCAGAATATTTAATTAATAATACCGGGTGACAACAAGATAGTCCCGTTCCAATTTCTCGGTTCGATTTTAGGAACACAATTTTGAAATTTTGGCATATAATTTGTGACACAAAAAACCACATTTTGCATTTATTAAGTGGAAAATATCACTTCCGGTCCGACTAGAAGTAGCAACAACTTTTTGATTTTTAAATAGCAACCTATATATATATTTTTGCATATTTAGATTCCACATGAAATTCTTGTTACAAGTAGGTACTTAATTGTTTTCAGAATGGCGTCATAAATTCGAAAAAGTGAAAAAGTTAAGTAGGCAACTGCAAGACTGTGTTTTTAAAAAATTTACCCGGTAGGCCTTGAATCTGATGTATCACCTTCATTTTTAGTGTCGCATATCAATAAAAGTTTATTTCGTGCAAAAATCACTATTTTAAATTGAAAAACAATTTTTGGAAAAAAACATAAAAAGCAAATGGATTTGATTCAATTTTTTTTAAATGACAACCATATTTTTTTATTTGCACCAACAACGCCCAAAACATTTTTCATTTGATGTATAATACTTCTAGTTTCGGTACTAATTTACTTAGAATTTATGACGCAATTTTGAAAAAAAAATTACCTACTTGTGATACATCGTTGTAACGAAGATTTCATGTGGAATCTAAATATGCAAAAATATATATAGGTTGCTATTTAAAAATCAAAAGTTGTTGCTACTTCCCGTTGGACTGGAAGTGATATTTTTCACTTAATAAGGTAAAATGTGGCTATTTGTGTGATATGTCAAAATTTCAAAATTGTATTCGTAAAATCAACCGAGAAATTGGAACGGGACTAATCTCGTTGTCACCCGGTATATTCATTTAGGCTCAGGTGTAAACAATTTTTTAAAAATAAATAGCTTGGTAGGCATTTATCTCTAGAAAATTTTGTTCATTCTGTCAGTTGTTAATCACTAAAATTTGAATGGCTTACATTAGGCCGTTTTGATTATCAGCTAATTTATATTCAAAATCAAAATTATTTAATTGGTGTCTGGACACAAATATTTTCTACAAGTTATCAAACATTAGTATAAATAACATTTTTGTCCAATTTTTACCTATTAAAAAAACCGGGGATGCTATTCTCAATATCAATTTTATTATTTTTAAAATTATTCTTAGACTAAGTACATCATAATTTATCACAAGTCTGAAACATCAAAATTTAAAAATTCCCCCGAAAAATTCCCTTACATCATAAAAAGCTTTTGCTTAGGAACTCCTTTATTATTAAAAAAAATATATAAATTTTTAAGATTTTCATCATACCAGTTTTAAAAATATGGATGTGATAAACACAAAATTTCTGATGCCGATAAAAGGCAGTCTTCTTATAGACATTTTTGTTCGTAATTCTGATTTTAAAATTTCTCACTGTAAGTAAATTTTATGTGAATATGCTCATAAATAGGATATTTATCGATATGTCAATAAAATAGGTAAACATTGTCGATAAAGTTCTCTAATGAAATGGTAATATGGCCGTTAATCTGTCTGCCTGATATTTATAAATATACTTACTTATATAATTTTGTTTTCATGATAATATATTAGGTATGTTTAATTTTAACGCTGGGATAGGTGAACTCGGTATGATAAACATAAAAAACTGTTTTTGAATTGTCAAAATAGCCAGTAGCTACACAACATATTATACATAAAGTGTATTCTCTAGAAGCGCGAAATTGGCGCGATATTTTCCAAAGGCAACTCATAATAATTCATCAATCAATAATTCAATACTAACTATTGCTGCCAAGTGGGCTGGCTTAGCTGCAAATCTTAATAACAAACTCACTTTATAAAATTTATGGCAATTGATCATTCATACGTATGTTAATTTCGAAAGGGAAATTATTTTTAAAATAATTATTTCTTTGAAAACTGATTTCAGACGTACGCCTATGAATGCCACATCCCAAAACTTCGCACTTAAAACGAATAGACTTTACACCATTTTAAAATTAAAAATGATGCAACATGGCTAGCTAAAAAGTTCTGTTATGTACAACTACTAATGGCCGGATTATACACACCTATGCAATATGCAAAAGACGTACTGAAAAACTATGTTATAAATAATTATAATATAAAAAGTTTCTGATGTTCTATCGATATTATTAAATTCATTAATTACAACCTTGCCTTGTTCGAAACTAATCAACTTGATCTCTCCTTTGTGTCTTTGGGAAATGTTTAATAGATACCCAGTAATTATTAAATGATATTTTAATAGTTTAATTGACCGAAATGTAATTAATTGTAAAGTTTTCATTAATTTTGCGCTTCCGAGACGATTTCATTTCCTGCTGAAGAGTTGACAATTGCGAGCAGAGTGACAGTTTCTTTATCATCGGAATTGTCAATACGTTGTTGGTTTTACAGGAAGTAACAGATATCCTTCAGTTTTTTTAAAGGCAGGTATTTAACTTTAAGCGGAAACAATTTTGCGGTGTTTACAGCGCTTCTCAACAAGTTAAAGATGCTTTAGAACTTTAGATGAAAACAAATCTAGCTCCAGAAACTAGAAATAGACTAGTATATTTTCGCCATTTTCAACTATTTCGGAACTAGAAGCAGCCTGAGAAGTAGCCCAGTGAGTTGAGACAATGTTAGGTTAAATTACACTACATAGAAAATATTTTCGAATAGGAGTTGTGGAATCTGAATCTCGGATAATAAAAGGTTTAGCGAATTAATGTAGTAACAGAAATATAGTCAAGTATATCATGTAACATGCTGAAGTAGCGTATCTAGTAGGATTCTGTTTTCCAGAAAAAGCGCTTTGACATAATATGTATATATTTTGTGTTGATCCTCTGAGATTCTTCAACGTCAAAGTCTTGATTTGTCTGTTTTGAGGTTAAGAATTGTGAGTTTCAAATTATAATTATTAAAAAAAAAAAGTGAAAATAGATAAAAGTGCTTTGTACCAAATTGTATAGATCTGACATAGAACTAGATGAAACTCTCTTTGAAAGTCCAAAAGATGAAAACATGTTTTCTCGCGATTATTCTGTAGTGTCGTCAAGACAGTTACGATATTAAGCTGTCAAGATATGACGTTTGAGCCACAAGAAAAATGAATTACCAACTTATAAAATAATAATGTTACCACGAATTTTACTAAATCATGCGCTAGATGATGTCATGACAAATATTACATAAAATTTTATTGTTACTTTCCCACAAAGTCGATTGTTTAAAAATATACAGCGAGCACTGTTTCAAACCGAACAGGCATCAAAAAAGCACATGATGTGTATGGATTATTCCTCGAATTATACCGTCTCCACCTCTAGTCATCGGCATTATTCATTAATACTCCACATACATCTTTGCTTTCCTTCAACGTATGTTTGAGTTGAATCAGTGCTCTTTGTATAAAAACTGTATTTTTTTCTCGATTTTTTCAAGTAAGCTGCTGATCGTTTAAATTCGTCTGTTACTGTAAAAGTCCATTGTTCATAATTTTTCTCTTATACCAAACAATGGAAAAGGGAAATACACATTTATGTGAATATTATTATTTAAAAATGTAATTTTTTCATTGTTCAACTTGTAGACACGCATTTTTTTAAGTTTTGACTCAAGGCAATATGTAGAGTAGTCAATAGTATTATGTGCACAGCCTGTTATTAGTAAAAACAAACACGAGTGAGCGAGTTAAAGAACAAATAATGTATTCCACTCTTCCTAGAACAAAAATCACCTTTATCCCAGTACGGAAGGAGATTTTAAAATATGAGAAGCAGAACCATGCGGGTATTGATGCTGAACAATCTTGTGTATCATATCAACGTTTCCGTCGAGGTTTCCGTTTTTCCAATGAAAAATTGGCATACCTACTATTTATAGGTTTGCTTTAGTATATCTACTGTAGAAACAAGAATAGCCGATACACGGGATGAACTAAACGTCATGGTAAAAAATGATCTCATAGTAATTGAAGATGGGCTAGATCACAAATTACTAACAATAAATATTGAAAAAATACATTCATATTCCATTCACCTGCAAAATTCAAACCTTACAACTTTTGAAAACATGTCATAAACCAGGGTTGGGAAAAATCATGACTTTTTTTTAAAAATCAAAATTCTGATTTTTATTTTAAAAATCAAAAAAAATCAGGTTTTTTGATTTTTCAGTTTTACTCTAATTTTTTGAAAACAAATACGATTTTTCCATACACTATTTTTTTTATATTCTCTAACTACCAATTTGCACATATAAATTAATCACGTCACTGGAAAAATTATCTATGTGGTCTATATTTTCATACTAACAATAAAACATCAGCACTTTCCTGTTCTGACAAGCTTGGCAGTCGGTTCCATTAAATTGATAGATGCCGAGGCGACGCACGACGGTCGCTTTCAATTGGCGATACTTGTTATTGCAGAAATTTTCCTGTTATAAATTGTCTGCATAATAGAATATAAAAGGGAGGATAGTTCGTAAGGTGCCTAATTTGACAAGTTGTATTGAGCCTGTGCCAAAGTTAATTAAAAGTGAACAAGTGAAATAAAAATGAGCGGAAGGAAGAAACACGAAATTTGGGATTACTTTATAAAAAAAAACAGAAAAAAGAAAAAACCGGTAGCAGGGCGGTGTGTAAAAATTGCAGAAAAGAAATTCAATGACTTGTTCAAAGATTAAAAGGTCATCATGAAGAGTGCAAGACATTACCCGTAGATACAGAAGTCGCTGAACCAAGTAATGAAGTTGACTTAACTGGTATTTAGCAGGTATTCTAAATCTTTATAATTATCTATTTTATTTAAGGGGATTTCGCGCCACCCATAAAACTAAGCATTGAAAACCAAAACATAGTGTCTTAATATGTATGATAAACTTATGTGACATGGTTTAAACACAAACAGGGTCTCAAAAAATGATGTTTTTTACGTTCCTTGTCGATTTTGAAAAAGTATTTTCTAGTCTTCTATTAATATATAGAATAATTTGGGGTTGAGGTCAAGTTTTTATTGAATTGGGCTACTAGACATTAAAAAAAAATGAAAAAATTAAAAACTGTTTTTACTTTACGTTTTTTTTTTTAATTACGCCACTTTTGGATCCAGATTCACGAAATAGATTTTGTTTTTAATTTGATTGGCAAATACAAGAGAATAGTTTTTATAAGCTTTGATCTGAGGTTTCCGCTAGACTCTGTGCATTCATATTTTGGATTTGTCGATCTGTCTGAAAAAAAAGTCAAAATCCACAGTTATTGGACAGTATATTCATAGACCACAATATCAATTTTTGTTCCAGAAATACAAATAAAAGAGTATTATAAAGAAGACTATACAGTGTGTTTCACTTGAAACGGTAACACCCCAACAGCTTGTTTATTTTTGGTTGAATTAAAAAAAAAAAAATTCTTTATATGTAGCTTTTACGCTCTTTTAAAGGGGTCAAACAATATTTCAGCCTCATTAAAATAGTAGCTTATTGTGATAAAAAATAAATCGAAAAATGTGAAAAAAAACCTGTTAGGGATTTTTTTTTCGAAAAAGTTTATTGACAAAACTTGTCGCGTTAAAAAAAAAAGTTCACCCCAAAGAGTCAGCAGTAAAATTAATTTCAATGTTATTATCACGATTGCCATGATTTATTAACAATACCAAATTATCATGAGATCTGTCACATCAAATATTGATGTCATTGTGTCAAACTATTAAAATATTGGTGATATTTATTGTTTAAACAATTTAATTATGGCTGCAGAAAGGCTAATTACTGGTTTTTTGTAAACTTTTTTTTAATCAAACTTGAGAATAAGGTGATTCCGAACAACTTCTTCCAATAAACTTTTTCGAAAAAAAATCCCTAATATATTTTTTCAATTTTTTTCGCTTTATTTTTTACCACATAGGCTACTATTTAGGTTAAAATGTTGTTTAACCCTTTAAAAGAGCGTTAAAAGCTACATATAAAGAAATTTTTTTTTTTGAAATTCAACTAAAAAATAAAAAAGTTATTGGGGTGTTACCATTTCAAGTGCAACACACTGTATATGTATATTTTCGGTATATTTATATTTACAAATTAATAAAATCCTTAATACATCATGTAAGATTTTATGTATTCGTGAAAAAAAAATTTGAAAATTTTTATTGCATTTCTGGACGAATCTCAACGAATTATGACAATACACAAAATTTCAGACAGAAAAAATTTTCTGTCTGTGTGTGTATTCGCGATAGCAGCCACAGTTTTTGAGATAAAACTTTCAAATTTGGTACACACATTCTAGAGGTCAAGGAAGAGATTGATGAGCAAAATCGGCCCCAATGTCTAAAAAAAATATTAGTGACATATTCCACCAAAGCGACTTTTTGAAACGTCAAAATGTGACTTTTTTAAAACGTTAAAAATTACTTCTATTATAAACTCCACCACACATCGAGTTTTACTACGATGAGGAAGTTCTGATCCCCAAGTAATTGGCAGCTGTTATTTATTAATATTTTTTTACAGGAAATGAAGGTTTAAGTAATGCAAATATTACAAGCAGTGGGACTTCAACGTCTTCAAACATCAATTTTCCTCAAAATTGTCAAAAACGAGCGCCAAACACACTTTCGTCTAGAAGTTTGTCAACATCTATTGATTCATTATTTATCCCTAAAATAAGTAAAACAGACGCACCAACTAATTTACAGAACTTTGTTGTTCGAACACCTGCAGATAAAAAAGCAAGAAATCGACAAACAAATTGCAAAAGCTGTATTTGCAACTAATACTAGCTTTAGGTGTATGGACAATACTCAAGTGAAAAAGGCGATCGAATTATTAAGACCTGGTTATAGACCCCCTTCAGGAAGAACCATATCTACAATCCTTTTACAACAAATTTATCAAGAAGAAAAAACTCTTTCTGGACAAAGCTTAACTTAAATATATCTATCGATGGTTGGTCTAATGTCTACAATGAGCCTGTAGTTTGTGCCACAACCACGAAAGATGGACACGCATTCTTATATGAAACAATAGACAGATCTGGAAATCCTCACACAAGCAATTATTAAACTAAGATTGCTTACAATTTAATTTTGTCTTGTAAATCTAAATACAACTGTAACGTGAAATCGTTTGTAACAGATAATGCAGCGAACATGGCACTTATGAGAAGAATGATAGAAGATAAATTAAACGCTAATGTTAGAGTCATAACTTATGGATGCTCAGCTCACCTTCTGAACTTACTCTGCAAAGATTTAGAAATAAAGGATATCAAAGAACATTTTACACAAATTATTAAGTATTTCGGAAATAATCATCTGGCTAAAGCAAAATTCAAGCAGGCCGATGGAAAAATATTAGTACTTCCGAGTGACGTGAGATGGAATAGTATGGCAGATTGTTTAGAAGTATATGTAAGTCAATGGGATAAATTATTAAAAGTATGTGATGAGAATAAAAAAGAAATAGACTCAACAATATACCAAAAAGTATCAAACATTAGTCTGAAATGAGCAGCTGAAGATTACCTAAACATCTTAAAGCTTATAGCTGTGGGACTTGATAAATTACAGAAAAAAAATACTTTTCTATCTAACGCGGTAGAAGTATGGAAGGAATTAGAAAGAATATTTAAGGAAGAATTAGAATTACATATTTTTAAAAAACGATATGAACAGGCACTTACGCCCTATCATTTTGTAGCTTACATTTTGGATGTAACTAAAACCAAATTTAAATTGACTGTCGCAGAAAAAGATCAAGCGTTAAATACCATGCAAGAAATGTATGAAAATAGTGGTTTACTACCACTCATTATAAAACTTCAAGCAAAAATGGAACCTTTTACAGCAGTTATGTTTTCAGAAGAGGTAATATGCAATGTTAGTGCCTTACAGTGGTGGGTTTCACAAAAAAAACATCCCTGATATTAAGAAACTTCTTCCTATACTGAAGCAATTACACGACAAAGAATCAATTATGTCATCCCACGTATGACAAAAACGCTTAAAGATCATATACTTACCTGGCCCCGAATCTATATAATAATATTCCCGAACGATTTAAAAATATAACCAGTGGACAATTATTTAAGAAAAAAATAAAACAATACATATTCGCAATACCAAGAATACAAGTCAATAACTACATTCATTTAAAAAATACTTAACTAAATAAATAAAATTGTCAAAATTATTATACTGCTTATGTATAAGGTCCAAACAATTCCTGAAAAGTTGAATAATAATCGATAAACTGGTATTCCTTTGACAATACGAAATAGTAAATAGTCAATCATCTTGATTTAAGACTGACAGCATTGACAAGCGGCTTCGAGTATTTTTGTCAAAGGTTTTTAATCAAAAGTTTGTTTTAGCTTCCTTAAATTTTTCTTCTGATATGACAGTGCTAATGGATCAAATTCGGTTTTCAACAACTCAATTTAATATTGTGATACTTTTTTTACAGTATGACGCTCGGAGTTAGGAACCGCCGGGCAAAAGGAGTGTCATAGTGCAACAAACTACCTCTGAGCCTAGCTTATACACGGTTTTTCAAAGCGTGAAAAACTGGTATAAATGGAGAAAAGTAAGGGGCCACGGACATATCCCTGATGTACCCCTGTTAAACTGAAAGATTGCTAAAATACCTACTTATACAATAATACCATTGGAACATACATTTCTCACGATTCACGCCAATTTTTAATTTTTTCCGAATGCCCATCTGGAAATTATATTTGATTTTACCTCGAATTTTAATTTATAACGATTTTGCGTAATAGATATTTGATACTAAGTTAATACACAAGAAATTATCTCTAGCAATAAATATATTAATAAACAATTCAAATTCCATCCATTTTATCAACACCGAGATCAACACACTTAACGTATAAGATAAAAATTTAATACACTGAATTGATTCTGCGGTTGGCTCTTTGTGAAACATTATTAAATATTTTAAATATATGAAGGAAATTTGTCATCAAATTGCATAGAAAACAATCATTTTATAGATTTAAGTAATGTCAAATTACTTCATCCGGAAAAGAAAGGAAAGAAACTTGATCTATTAGAACAATAAGAAATAAGTAAGGCCGTTAAAAATAATAAAAATATGACGAATGAACAACAAATTTTTACCGGTCACCATATTTTAGATAAAATAATTTAGATTTAAAAAAATAAAGTATGTCCAACTTATAATAGCATATTTAACACAAATTTTACTGTTCAGTATTCCCCGTACTCTTGACAAAGGCCTAAAAAGCCGAAACACGTGTAGAGTTTCTAACAAAAAATTTTTGAAACATTAAGAAGCAAATTTCCTTCATATATTAAAAAAAAACAGATAAAAATTTTATTTTAATCAATGTAGGAAGATATAAACGCGATAACAGGAGGTGATTTAAATCAGAAAAATAATCGTTTTAAGTCGGGAACAGAAATTATTTAGAAGAATGTCATAAAATAGGAATTTTTATGTATTTGAATTCGTAACGTGGTCAAAACTAAATTCCTTTCAATGTTCGATTCCTGAAAGTTAGCTAGCATGAACGTGATCAAATTAGAGAACTTTGATAGAAAATATAATTAATTACATACACATACAAACACATAAGCTTAGTTGAGGCATTTGGTACAGCCAAAGAATAAGGTCTCCTAAGACGTTACAGTGTTGACAATTATCTGAGGTAAAGACTCCAATTTTAAATAAGTGGGCAGGGTAGCAGGCATGACCAAATTTTAAACGTACCAATGTTGTAATATATTTTCTTGGGTAAGGGGAATCATTATGCCAAAAGTTGTTCGGGATATCAGGATGAATTAAGATGTACCTGGAAGAGTTTGTGAAACAGAACTGTTTCCATAAATAGGACCATTTACTTCTCAAATTAGATTTCAGCTTTATCTGTCTGTCATTTAAACAAAATACTTCATCCAGGGGGTGTCCTGAGTTGGAATTATCCTTAGCCAAAACATCAACCTGTTCATTATACTGCAAACCAATATGTGCTTTCACCCAAATGAAGTTAACATCCCTCCCAGCGAAATCATTTATTTAATTTGATTTAAATTATTCAAATGACACATTCAAGTTGGATGCACCTTCATCAACTGGAAGATTATTCCAAAATATTCGTCGCGTTTTAGGTATTAAATGACAATTTTTTTGGATTATTTGGTCTTTCTTGTTTAACGCCACTCCGCGATGCAGCGTGTACAGTACGTAGCAAAAGGCACCAAAGTATATAATCCAGAGTGGTTGCCGGCTTATTGTTACGTATTTGCTTATTGCGGCCTTTTTGCCTCTTGAACTGATGACGCCGCCAACTTACGACCTATTTTATTTTAACTTTTTTATTATTTCCCTTTATTATAAGGCTTTTATACTACATATTTACACACAAAAGAGTATTACCAACATAGAAAATCAAAGGACAGAAAATCCCGAAAAATGTATTTTACGGCCTTTCTGCTATTGACGGCAGTGTATAATTCGTGAATTAAAGGATAGGTACCTCGAAACACATTGTAATTAATCAACCTGATGCTTCTTGTTGAGCCATACTTATAAAAAATTAAGAAGTTGACAAGCTACATACTCAAAAAAGGAGACATCATAAATTCTATTTCTGGAGCAGTATTATATGGGCCACTGCATAAAACTTATGAAATTTTTTGTCTATTTGCAGTTTGGGCGACTTTTGGATATTTAAATTTTCGTGGATGTCCATAGATGCCCATGGGATATTCGTGGATTTCTGTAGATGTATGTGGATGCCTATGGATGTCTATAAATTTCTGTAGATATTTGTGTATGCCTATGGATGTCCGTGAACTTCCTCGCATTTTCAGGGACTTTTTCGATTTTAGTGGATTTATTTCACAAAAGTAGATTTCTGAGGTACATATTTTGGTCTGCTGTTGACGCCTTGGTGTAAATTTAGTGGTATGATTCGAACGACGCGCGACGATTCGAATGTTGTATTAGGTCGGTTTTTGGAAAATTATTTCTCAGAATATACCAACAGAAATAATATAGAATGGTACTTGTAGGTATGTTTTACAATAAATAAGTAATTTTAAATCTGTCGAGTTGTCTTTAAGAAACAATAAAATTAAACAATGGAACTGAAAACAAGCCTTAAACGCATGACAAAAAAATTGAGAACTATAATTAATTGTATTTAAAAATCTTAGGGATTAGGCATATATACATAATTAATAATTAAACACCCTCCTGGTTCAATAGGTCGTAGGTGTATGTATAGCTGAAGATAATAAATAATCTTTGGTACAGCTACCCCAACATAAAGGTTTCCAGATCATTTATGATCGAAAATAATTGTCCAATTCCACCAATGTGACATTTTTGAAACGTCAAAATGTGATTTTTTTGAAACATAAAAAATGTAATTTTCTTCAAACGTCAAAGTGACTTTCTTGAAACGTCAAAAATTACTTTTATTATAAACCACCACACGTCAAGTTTTACTACGATGAGGAAGTTCTGACTCCCAAGTAATTGGCAGCGGTTTTTTCAATTACATCTTTTGATTCTCGTTTTGATCACCTCAAAATCGACATTCTAACAATTCGTCGTTCTAAATACTAGAAACTTTTAGTACGATTTTGTTTTAATATTAGTGTGATTCATAAATCATAATCAATCACAACATGCAAGAAAATGCAACTATTATAAATATTTAACCGTGGTTTTAATAATCGAGCCATCAAACTCAACAAAATTTGGTAAATTTTCGAGAATAATTGGCAAATTCAACGATAACATGCTCAGATACATGGCAAGTCCAGCCGATATTTAAAACAATTTCAAATTTCAATACCTATTACAAAAAAATCTTAATTTGAATCTTGATGTTGACGATTTTTTTTATAAATGACTACAGGCCTCATTCATGTTTTTTTTTTTTATTTAGCTATAAAATAGTAAGCCAATCCAAAAATATTTATTAAATCTTACTCATTTCTAAGAGCATTAGGAAGAGTTCGGGGAAGAGCTAGAACGAAAGCTAGAAGTATCCGAATGTTGAACTTTTTTCAAATTAAACTTGTGACTTGTGGAACGAATTTAATAGTCCTTGGTAGACATAGCAGCAAACAATGGGAGATATGCTCGGAGATATGCATTTAGAATAAATTTTGAATTAAATTACTTACATTTATTTTAATTTCCTATGAGAAAAAATACTACCCACAGTGTGACCTATGGGATTTTTAACTTTTTAAGTCGTAGGTATGCAAAATTAGATATCAACCGGATATCGTCACATTCTTTCAAAATTAACTTGTAGGTAGCTTGGGGGCATTAAATATATCGTATTTTTGTTTTTATTATTTATAATGAATGGCTATAAAATAATTCTCTGTAGAGTTATAACAAAACTGAAAACATAAAACAAATTTGCATCGTTTCCAAAAAAATATTAATTAAATTGCAATACCTAATATAATAAATCCATAAACGCATATTAGACCTATATTGTGAGGTTACGTTCCTGCTAACATTGTAAGGATAATGAAATATAAAGCTCCTTATTAAGTTTTTCTTAATAATGTATGATTCTCGTATATTGAGTTATAAAAATCACAAACCTGGATTTCCGATAAAATCCTCTCTTTCCAGCAGCGCTGGTGGTGCCTGGAACCCATATGCTGGCAGCCAAGGATTATTTCCTGAATTTAAATCCACAGGTTGTCCTGGCCAATCGCTAAAGGCGATATCTTCCATCTTCAAGTAATTCACAGCAATTCACACGGTCATCCAACGGTAACATACACGATTAATTACTTGACTCACATTTCCACTTGACGAAAAACACGAAAAATATCTACCCATTTAAAAATCCAACAAATAATCAAGTTATCCGCATATTACACATTCACATTAATGTAACTGAGAGTTGCCCGAGTATCTACTAAATTGTCTTTAAATCGGTCACTTATCAAATATATGATTATCGATAATTATTCCAGCAATAAAAACAAACATTTAACTAATTAGAATGTAATTTAACACTGATAGTAAACTGACACCTATAAATGTATATTAATCTGTTTAAAAATTCACTTTGCATCATTACACCACTTTCAAAAACCACCACGCTTATTTTGTCACTAAGTTTTTCTCGGAAATTTGGCACTTTTCGAGCTTTTCGTCTTGGACCACGTTTCTTTATTTGTAACCAAAGCGTCTACTTTTCTATAGCAACAACTCTACAGCTCCGCGGCAATAAAAAAACAAATGAACAAGTTGCTATGTAGCGGACGTGGAGTCGCGGCCACGTGACTCGATCAGCCAATCGTGTGGTCGTACAGGTTGTTCAGCGGTTTCTTGTCAGTGCATTGCATTTCACATGTTTTTGAAGGCAGGTTTACAATGGACAGGTAATAATGCGGTGTGTACGGTAGAAAACATTAAGAACGCGATTGAATGTTTTGGACGTGACGGGGAAAAGTAAGATGAGATGACCCATTTATTTCCGGCACGTAGGATGGCCGGAAGATTTTTGGCAGTGTTAGGTTTTGAGATCGGGGTCCTTTACCTGTTGGGCGCCGTCTTTTTAAATGACAAAAAGTATAATGTTTCTTTCTTTCTCTCATCCTTTGGCCCAATTTTCCGCCTGTTTAAAATAAATCAAAAGAAACAAATGCAATCAAATACAATTTATATTTTATATACTAAATATGTGTAGGTACTTACATACGGACAAAAATAAAAACACAAAATATTCATATACAAAAAACTAAACATAAATTCTTAAAAAAGAAAAATGGAACATAAGCATAAGGCATCTTATCTGCATCTTTCTTTGGCGAAATCTTCAATAGTATCGTCATATTCTATACTTGTAGGGTAGACTGGGGCAAGTGTAAAGCGACTTTAGTTAGTTGCTCTTTTTTTTACCTGTAACAATGCAGATAATACATTTATAAATATTTCTACGGTAGCATATCAAGGAAATGTGTCTTTTCTAACAGGGGAAAGAATTTGAAAAGAATTTATTACATTTTTGAAAAAAAAAATTTTTTTCTTGCACTCATTTTTACACTTGCCCCAAAAGGGTAAAGTGTAAAACTTCTTTGCAGTTATCTTATAATGTATATGTAAAGTCCTGTGAGGCAAGTGTAAAGTGTACTGGTAATTAGAAGGAAATAGGTTTTTACAGATTGAGAAAATAACAATACATACTAAAGTTGTGAACTTTTTTATTAGCAAAATAATCAAGCTGTCAAATGTAGGTTTAACAAAAAATAAAATAAATTCTCGATTTAACTGATTTTATACTTATGAGTTAGAAACATCAACAACTTAAATCTAGTGCCAAGATATTTATGATTATTTTAAAACATGAGTTTAAAAGATTGTGTTTGCTCTTAAATATTGTAACTAGCAAATGATAATGGAAAATGAAAATTTACACGACGCGTTATGAGCGGTTCATGTAAAAGAGTAATAATATTCTCCAAGTCTATTGTATCTAGATCTTGTATTTTTGGACAAACAAAGTTGCTTTTTGATTTTCTAACGAATTTTACCATAAATTCATTATTTTCTAAATACTGCGCTACTTGCCCGATGAAATATTTGAAAGTTTTCCTAATTTTGTAGGCAACTAACACCCAGTTATCATAAAAAATGTCATCCTTGTGAGTTTCTACAAAGGGCTCAGTGTCCGAGTAAAACTTTTGTCTGATTCTGCATATGAAATGTCGTCTATAGAAGAATCACTGCTTTCATCCAACGCAGTGTTCGTTTTCTTAATTTTTTTATTTTTGGGGTCACCTTCTCTGTGAAAATAGTATAGTTTTCTTCAAGGGATTTAGAACATGAAGGTTGATCGGCAGAACATGAAGTACCAGTCTTTGCTGCAGCTGTGATAACTTTAGCTCCAGGTGCTAATCGCTTTCTTTTACTCTGCGTTTGTGGTGCTGCTTGCTTAACAGGTTGGAACAATAAATGTTCAAATGTAACATTGCCTTCTTGTTGAGCGATTTGTTCATTTCGTGCGATGTCTCTATTTTATTCGTCTGTGCCTTCACGACCTCTGTTTTCCACCTCCTCAGTGCTTCTATGTCATACTTTTCGTCTGGTATAGTATTCCTGTTAAATGGAATGATTCCAGCTTTCTTAAATCCATTCTGGGCTCACTTCTGACCATGTATTGCCTAATACTTGCAATTTCTTTTTTTCGGTAGTTTCATACCTTGATGCTGTCTCTGCTAAGCTATTATTTTTTTCCCCAAATTGTTTTAAACGATCTAAATACAGCTAAGTCTAAAGGCTGTAATAGGTGACTTGTGTGCGCTGGCAGTTTGAGGATATGAATATTTTCATTTCTTGCAGATTCAATTAATAAACTATCAAGATGGGACGCATGGCCATCATAAATTATTAGAATTGGCCGTTTGTCTGAAACATGGGGAACTAACGTTTTTATAAAATAGTTTCTGAAAATTTCTGATGTCATCCATCCACTTGAGCTAGCCGCATATGTCATCTCTTTGAAGGTTTCTTCATTCTGGTTGGGAAACCAACTGCTCCAAACATTGTTTCCCTTAAATATCACTAAAGGAGGAAGTTTTTCACCAAGTGCGTTCGCTCCAGCCAACACAGTAACATTTTCTTTACCTGAGCCACCAGTTACCCTATAAGAGGGTTTTCCAGTCGCTCCTACTACTTTTATACACGATGGATCCATGCACAGAGACGTTTCGTCTAAATTAAACACGCAATCCGGCTTATCGGTTAAGTTTAGTTCATTTAGCGTTCGTTCTAGAAGATTGAAGTAATCGTTCACAATTAATGGATCGGTAGCTTTTTTTACGACAATATTTCAACGACGATTTTCTTTGAATGGATTTGATATGTTATTAAGAGTCACATATTGTCTTACTTTGTCTATCACCTCTGAAGTAGATAACCCATATCCCCATTTCTCCATGGTTTTAATATTTTCTGCCAACTGACATTCTACGTCCTATGCAAGAGCTGGCGGTCTACCTTCGGATTTGCTTTTCACCCGACGAGGTCCTTTTACTCTTTTATACAGAGTATTGTAGGGATATTATAATCTTGAGCTGCTCTTGAAACTGTCAGACGTTCTTCTTGGAGCACCCTTACTGCAGCTTGCATAGTTGCCTCACCATAATTAGATCTTTTATATTTTCGAACCATATTTTAGACTTATATTTTACACTTAACCTGTAAAAAAATACAAAGGGTAAGCATAAATACTTTTGTTTTGGGTAATTAAACTCAATAATTGCATAACCCTCTTTTAATGTAAAATAATCTGTGCGGCTACAAAAAATGCGTGCTAACACACACGTCTCAACAGTAAGTCATAAGAATCGCGCGCCTGCCGAGATCTTGTCAATTCCGCGTTGCACACTATTGGGAGGGCCGTCTTAAGAATATTTAAATACATAAACTAATTAGCTATGCTAATGAACATGGTTAGAAAAATAAAAAATACATAAACTAATTAGCATTATTCTGTGTCAATTGGGAGTAAACAAACTTTATGCACTGTCCGTTTAATGACACCAGCACTTGTTTTTATGCTCACAACACGCACTACATGATCTGCTTCGGGATGTAAATCCACGATCCGTCCTAATTTCCACTGCATGGGAGTGGTGTTGTCTGCTTTAAGAAGAACAATTGAGCCAATGGTTATATTAATGGACTTTTTCATTTTCCATTTGGAACGTTGCTGCAACCTATTCAGGTATTCTGATGACCAACACGTCCAAAAATGTTGGACCATTTGTTGCAATTGATGATAGTGGGTTATTCTATTAGTGATTTCAGCTTGCACATTTAACTGGGGTAATGCATTTAAATTGTCGCCTATCAGAAAATGTCCGGGAGTCAAGGGTAATAAATCACTAGGATCATTTGACATAGGATTCAATGGACGAGAGTTGTGGATTGCCTCTATTTGAACGACAAGTGTGTAAAGATTTTCGTACGTTAAGGTTGCATTACCTACAATTCTTAATAAATGGGATGTAGCCGATTTAACTGCAGCCTCCCAGAGTCCTCCAAAATGAGGACTTCGCGGAGGAATGAAATGCCATAGTATGTCATTTTCACTAATATAAGCTCTAAAATTGTCGTCTTGAGTAAATAACTTTGTTGCAATTCTGTCAAGCTCGTTTTTTGCACCTACGAAATTGGTTGCATTATCACAATAAATGTTCCTGCACAGACCTCGACGTTATACGAACCTTTTCAAGGCACCGAGAAAACCTTCTGTTGTTAAGTCACTAACCAATTCAATATGGGTTGCCTTAGTGGCAAAACAGACAAAAATACATAAATAGGCCTTAACAAATGCCCTGTTTCGAAGCTTACCGTCTTTAATTGTGATAGGTCCCGCGTAATCTATGCCACATGAGTAAAATGGGCGCGATGGCGTGACTCGCGCCTTTGGTAAATCTCTCATCTGGGGTAATACATTTGTTGACTTCGCTCGGAAACAGATCGTGCACTTACGCAAAACACTGCGAACGGTACTTCTTCCACTTAAAGGCCAAAAGTTTCCACGAATGCTCGCTAAAATAAATTGCGCTCCAGCATGCAAATTTTTTAAATGCTCATGTCTAATCAATAACTTGGTGAAATTGTGCTTATTGGGCAAAACGATTGGATGCACTTGATTATATTCCAACTGAGAGTTTCTCAATCTACCGCCTACTCTTACTACACCCACTTCATTTAGAAATGGAGCTAGTGACAACAACTTGCTATTACTTGAAACTACGCCCCTTTTCTTAAGCGAAAGAATGTCATCAGAAAATGACAATTGTTGAGCCATTTTAGAAAGTACAACAATTGAAATGTTTAATTCGTCCGGCACGAGTTCAATTATGAATTTTGAAGAACGACGAGAACTTGCATTATTTACGAATCGCAAACAAAATGCTATAACTCTTTGCAACTTGGATAACGAAGAAAATTTATCAAAAATAGTCTGATCTATCGCGCATAAAAATGAGTGAGTAATATTCCTTTTGTCAGGAATTTCTGTCATGTCACTGTCATAATATTTAGGCCAGAATTGTGATCCTAATGTTAAAAATGATGGTCCATGCTACCTCAAATTTGACTTAATTAACTGATCGGGATTCAGTCCCCTAGAAATTATATCCGCTGCGTTATTTTCGGATGTTACATGCATCCACTGGCCTCGATCTGACAACCATTGTATATCCGTAACTCTGTTTGCAACAAATGTCTTTAGAGTTTGTTGGGCTCTGATGAAATCCAGGCAAGACAAATAGTTGGGTCACTCCAATAAAAAATATCTGAACTGTTCACGATAAATGAAGCTGACACTTTCTTAACCAAACGGGCTAACAAAAGAGCTCCGCAGAGTTCCAATTTCGGAATTGATATTGTTTTGAGAGGAGATACGCGCGATTTTGCGCACAATAAGTTTACTTAAACCGTACCCTCTGAATTTTCTGATCTGATATATACAGCACAGCCATATGCAAACTGTGATGCATCGCAGAACCCATGTACTTGAAAGTTCCTGGCACCAAAATGTAAAACCTGCCTAGGGATTTTTAAATCATTTAATTGCATAATTTGATTTGAAATGTCAACCAGGTTTTGTGCAGCTCAGTTGTAATTGGCTCATCCCAATTCAGTTTAAGCTGCCAAAGCTGCTGTAAAATTAATTTTGCTTTGACGATAACGGGTCCTAATAAACATAAAGGATCAAAAATCTTAGATATAACTGATAAAATTAGCCTTTTATTTACCTTGCGAATTTCTAACTGATCCGAGGCTACTACTGTAGATTATCTTGCTTAGTATCCCATGAAATTCCCAAGATTTTGATTTCTTTGCTATCGATTATATAATGTTCGGAATTCGAATTTTCATTCGTTGAACTACTCGTTAAAATCCGCTTGTCATTGAAGTTCCACTTGCGCAACGAAAATCCAGAATTATTTAAAATTTGTGAAATGTGTTCTTTCAACCGAATAGTTGATTCAATATCGTGGGATCCTGTGATCAAATCATCCATATAAAAATCAGATATGATCGCTTGACATGCCCGCGGATATAACATTTGATAATTATTAAATGCTGCTTGCTGTCATGAACGCGTCGCTAAAAATGAGGCACTGGCAGTACCATAAGTGACTGTATTGAGTCGAAAATGCTTAATTTCTGAATCTGAATCGAAACGCCAAACAATTCTTTGTAGATCTCGATGATCTTCATGTACAAGAATTTGCCTGTACATCTTAGTGATGTCCCCTGTGATAACGTAGTCATGTTTCCTAAACCTGAGCAAAATTGTGAATAAGTCATCTTGGATGACCGGTCCGATCTTCAAGACACCATTTAAAGCAATTCCGGTATCCTATTTGCAAGATGCGTCAAATACTACGCGTAATTTTGTTGTAATACTAGATGCTTTTGAAACACTGCTGTGTCGTAAATAATACTTGATCTGATCATTGTGACCTTCCTCTAAATTAACTTGTGACATATGGCCTAATTCTATGTACTCGCGCATAAAATGATGATACTGTTGTTTCGTTATAGGATCTCTATTTAATTTACGCTCTACTGAAAAAAGTCTTTTGGTTGCTATGTTCAAAGTTTCACCGATTTCTTTGTAATTTGCCCGCAATGGTAATTTGACTATAAAACGACCAGAAGAATCGCGTTCAACATTTTCTATGAAATCTTTTTCACCCTCGAGTTCTTCTTGAGAACGATTTGATTTGGAAGGACATTCCTCAATGACCCAAAACTTTTCCAGCATTGATTGCATATCTGTATTTGTTGATAAGAACGAGTAACATGAAATACAATTTTGATCTACAAAATTACACAAAGGACCAGCCACGACCCAGCCCAACTTTGATTTTTGTAAAATAGGTTGATTTTTTCCTGTTTTTATTTGTCCGACACACATTAACTCGAAGAATATGCCCGCACCTAAAAGAATATCTATTTGACTTGATCTGTGAAATTCAGGATCCGCAAGACTGATGTTTTGCGGAATATTTATATTGGAGATGCTAAATGAAGCTGATGGTATGTTACCTGTAATTTTATTCACAATTAAAAATGGTAGTTGACACCTATATGATGTATGAACTGACCGAATTGTAGCCTGTACTTGGCTAGAAACATGCATGGTTGCATTGCTGATCCCTGTAATAGGCAAATCAATTTTTGTATGTGCGATATTCAATTTCTGATACAATTCGTTTGTCATGAAATTAGCTTGGGACCCTGAGTCCAACAAAGCCTTGCATTTTATTCTAACGCCCTGTGAGTTAAGAATATAAACTATCGCTGTTTGCAATAGTATTACTGAATCCTGAAAATTTGCGCAATGTGTTGCTACACTAAGCCCTAAATTATTAGAGGCCTGCCCTAGAGTGACCTCCGTATTTGAACTTGTCTTTTGTTGAGATACGTGCATGTTTGCTTCCGTATCTTTGTTAAAATGTAAAATTGTATTGTGCTTTTTACCGCAGTATTTGCAGCAACTAGCCGTGCAAACGTTACTAACATGTCCTGATTTGAGACAATTAGTACATAAATTTAATTTTCTGATTTCAGTGTACCTGTTCTTAGGAGCTAAATTCAGCATCCTTTTGCAATAAAATAGTGAATGTGTACCCTTGCAGAATGGACAAGGATCATACTGCGTGACAAGATGAGAAAATGATTTTTCGCCTTTTGAAAGCAATTTTGAGCTAACCGTAGAGCTACCACTTTTATTTTCCATCGTTTCTAGTAATAAACACTTGTTTGTTAAAAATGAAATGAAATCATCCGTGGTCGGAATGTTATGTCTTATTGACAATTCCCACTCTTCTTGTGGCCGAATCTAATTTGTTTGAAATTAAAAATATAAGTAAAGTATCCCAGTGTTCCACTGGTTGCCCCAAATTTTTTAAACACCTTAAATGTGTTACAAAACTGTCAACCAGCTTCCGTAAATTAATATGGGATTCTTTTGGAACGATAGGCAACTCAAATATATTTTTTACATGACTATGTATGATTATTCGTTTATTCTCATACCTTTCCTTTAGCATTTTCCAAGCGATATCGCTGTAATTATCGTTAGAAACCTCTAGAGCACGAATTACACTAGACGCTTCCCCATTTAGAGCAGTTTGTAAATAACAAAACTTTTGCACATTTGTCAAGGCACCATTGTTATGTATTAATGCATGAAAACAATCGTGAAATTGCAACCACGTATCGTAGGCCCCACTGAATTCTGGGATGCTTATTTGTGGCAATTTGACATTTACATTATCTGATACATGCGAAGAAATAATGGGCAAAGGTGATGTTGGCACACTTATAGATGAAATCTTGACATTAGCAACGGCTACAATAGTATAAAATTGTTTTTCAAATAACTCCCGCTCTTTTATTTGCTCACCACTTTCATCCACTAATTCTATACTTGACTGAACTTTTTTCAAAATCATCGTATACGGTTTCTAATTTATTTAGACGTGTTTGTAATTCATTAACTTTTTTGTTGTCCATAAAATCAGGTAAACTGTCTACAAAACTCGTAAACCTTGTAAGTTGTGCTTTGTATTGACTCCGTATCTTTACTAAATTTTCTAAATCCGTCTCTGCCATTTTAAAATTCAATCTGTATTTTAGAAAGATAAAAAATATAAAAAATATGTCCTAGAAACTCCAAATGATGTACATATTCTATAATAAGGCAACAGACAATAGTTGCTACCTAAAGCTGCAAAATTATTTATTTATTCAGAGAATAGAAATATGCAAATGTTTTGCCTGTAATTGTGATTATCAAACTGAAAGAAACTTGGGCCACGCTCTTCAGTCCCGTAAAAAATGTGTAATTTGGTAAACAACCAACAAAAAACGCATGAAATGAAACCCTTCCTCGCTTACCTTGCTTGGCAAATTTTTTATTTAAAAATTAAAGTCCAAATTAAAAATTTTAATAAATTAACTAAATCTAGTATGCACGGATGACATCATCGTGCATAAACGAGACCTTTAAGAATTGTAGATATTTTCAATAAATATAAAGTTACATAGCATATGTATGTATTTGATATAATGAAATAAAGCATGCACTATGCAATTCAAATAGAAACAAATAATGGTACATGAATTTGTAAGCATATAAGGATTGGAACAGACTGTTTTACCCTACTACTTGTTGGTTTCGGCGAGTGTTTCTAACCTGGCTGCTGCCGGTGGACACGTTGTCTTGTAGTTTTTTCTTCTTTAATTTGCAATGTCGTATGTGAGATGTGGACTGTAGCTTATCTTGAACCAATTTGCTCGTAAGGACCAATGTTTTGGGTAATTAAACTCAATAATTTGCATAACCCTTTTTTTAATGTAATATAATCTGTGCGACTACAAGAAATGCGTGCTAACACTCACGCATCTCAACAGTAAGTCATAAGAATCGCGCGCCTGCCGAGATCTTGCCAATTCGGCGTTGCACAATATTGGCAGGGCCGTCTTAAGAATATTTACAATACAACTTTTATTTTACAATTGCCCCAGTATACTAATTTCAAGGGGCAAGTGTAAACGTTTATTTAATTATTACAACAAAATTTTAAAACCAAAAATACATATGTCACACAAGTCTTAATACTTACTAAATAGTAGTAAATCGGCAACTGGCTTTAAGGAATGAAAATTTCATTTGATTTCGAATTTCTTTAAAAACACATGCTAGCTTGACACTTGAGTATAATTTGGGGTTATAAACGTTACGCCGCCGAGAAAAAAGGGGGTGGGGGTGGTTGTGTGTGGTTTTGTATAAAAAAAAATTATAATATAAATATATTGTTTTTTCTTTCTTTTTTGGGGGGGGGGGGGGGGGGGGGGGGGGCGGGGGGGGGCGCGCGCGGCCGCGGGCGGGCGCGGGGGGGGCGGGGCGGGGGGGGGGCGGGGCGGGGGGGGGGGGGGCGCCCGCCCCCCCCCCCCCCCACCCACAAAAAAAAAACAAAAACCCCCCCAACAAACCAAACCCCACCCAAAAAAAAAAAAAAAAAAAAACAAAAACAAAAAAAAAAAAAAATTATTTGGGAAAATTATTTTTTTCTAGCTGTTTTTTTTTTGGGGGGGGGGGGGGGGGCCCCCCCCCCCCCCCCCCCCAACAGAAAGGAGGGGGGGGGGGGGGGGGGGGGGGGGGGGGGGGGGGGGGGGGGGGGGGGGGGGGGGGGGGCGCCCGCCCTTTTTTTTTTTTAAAAAACCCCCCCCCCCGCCCCCCCCCCCCCCCACCCCCCCCCCCCCCCCCACACAAAAAAAAAAAAAAAACCCCCTTTTTTTTTGGGGGCCCCCCTTTCGGGGGTTTCCGTCCACTGTGCGCCGTCGGTAACATAGAGCGCTGGAAGAAAAAACGTTCATGTCGATTTAGTAAATGCAGGAAGGTATAACTGGTTGCCTAATACAAAACTGATGTTGATTTAGCTGTTTCAACAGAAGTGACACATTTTTTACACTTTCCTCACTTTTGCACTTGCCCCAGTCTACCCTACATATTTCGTTCTCAATAGCATGGGCGCCGCAAGAAAATTGTCTGGCGGGGACAAAAATAATATGCATATTAAGATTTTTTTTTATTGAAAAACATAAAAACTATAAAGTAATTTCTAAGAGATAAATGTGGACATTGATCCTTGTTAATAAAACTAAAATAAACTTTAAAAGCAAACAAAAAATCGGTTATCGAACATTTTATTTATACTTAACTGTGGCATAATGTATAAAAACGAAAACACACTATAAAAAAATTTAAAAGAATCATCCTCGTTACTTACGCCAAATCTTTGGTATTAAAATAAAATAAGCAAAAATCTGCAACCAAAACAATATAAAATCTCAAATAATCTTATTCTAAAACACATGTAAATATATGTATACTACTGGACGAGTCTAACTTGGCAGTTAACGATGCAGAGAGAGAAGAAATATCGCCAGTGTGGGACAGAGAGAAACACCGGGGGTTTATAATTGAGGAAACCTATATTGTGACGGGATGTGCGGGGCAAGACGCGACATGTGGGCGGAAAATGTATAACACATGACATCTTCCGTCTTCTCCACTGCTTACATTAAAGCGAGAACGATGATTGTTGTTTTTGCTGGCATGCGACCAAGGCGGAGTTTAGCTTACATGCTATAGATACTTCAGGCCGCACTTAATTTTGTTACCGAATCATTCTAGCAGTGTTAATATATTTGTATGTATAATATTATAAGATAAATAATAATTATTTAATATCTGTTTTTTTGCTGGCGTGTTTTTTGGAAATATTTAAAGAATGTTGTCTTGTTGAAGTGAGTTGTGTAATAGTGTAATATTAGTGAATATTATTTTATATCTGTTAATTTGCTGGTGTGCTTTTGAAAATAATTTAAGAAGGTTATCGTGTTGCAGTGAATTGTGTAATAGTGTAATATAAGTAATAATTATTTTATATCTGTTTATTTGCTGGTGTGTTTTTGAAAATAATTTAAGAAGTTATTTGATGTAATAATGTTTCGACCGTGGAAGGCCTCTACATCTGCATCTTATTGTGTTTGTGAAAATGAAAGTGATAGTGATTACAGTGATAAAGAAAATCAAAGTTTTACTGTTTTCAGTAAGAAAAAATCGGTTACATTTGAACGAGCAAGCGAAACAAATTTGCCTTAATGTTTACAATAATCTTTTTACAATACTTTTGAGTTGCAATTTTTTTTAATGAAACATGATCTCTATTATGAGGAAAATTATAATAAAGCACAACTGTTGAAGTCCTGCAAACGAAAAATTATGAGAAGTAGTATATTATAGATAATCTAGCGGAGAGATATGGCCACGAAGTGTTAAGATTACCGCCATATTTCTGTATTTTCAGCCCGATTGAATTAATTTGGTGTAAATTGAAGAAAAATTTCAGAAAAGGAAATGTTTTTCCGAAATAATAAAAAAGTCATAGAGTTAATTCAAAATGAAGTATTGAAAATTAACAAGGAAGATTGGGAAAAAACAATTAAGAAAGTAATTACAATTGAGGATGATTATTTAAAAATTGCCAAATTTCATATAAATAGTGGAAATAAATTTATTACAAATTTGAATGAGGATAGTAGTTCATCTGAAAATGAAGAAGAGGGTGAGAAGGATGAGGATTCAGAGGAAGAAGCAATGTGAAGTGAGGCAAAGTGAACTGATGTGAAGTGAAGTGAAGAATTGAATTAACTGCATTATTTAATTCTGTTTTTGTGCTTTCGTAGTTCAGTGTTTTCATTGTAGTTATAATTTTATTATTAGAATTTAATTTTAGTTGTTTTATTGAGAAAATTATTTGTTTCAGTTACTATTTTGTGAGTATATTTTTGTTTTTATTTTGTTTTTAAAGGTTTTTTGTTACTTTTTAAATAATATTTTTATTCTATACTAATATTCCATACCCATCCTTTCCTGGCAAGAAATGCTCATACCTCCTCGCGTTTCTTGCTGGGAAGTAACAATTTATATTAAGCGAACTTGAATACTGTAACTTCTGTATGTGTAGTCAATACGTTAAATTCAATACTTTTATTTCAAGTTAATATTTTTTTGTACAATTGTTAAATTGTTGCTAGCTAAACTGAGCACAAAAACCTACATTAAAAAAGTAAACGAACGAACAATACAGTTAATTCGGCTCTGCGTTCCATAGCGTCTTACCCCAGACGTCCCGTCACAATATATGTAGATTTCCTCAATTATAGATCACTGCGCATCCAAACTCAAATACCAAGCAATAATCGTAGACTAGTACTGCGAAATACTTCGCTACAAAAAATAAAATTTAAAAAAAAACGGAGCATATCTCTGTCCTTCGATGCCTGCTTCAACCGGTCTGTTGAATCGCGCAGTCTGTCTATGGCAAGAGTGTACGGTCCATTGTAGGAAACAATTAATCTGATTCGCGTTCGTTGTAAACTAAATAAAATGGTTCGAGTATACCTTAAATTCCAGACTCGATTAAAATATTTTCGTTAAACATTGTTGTATTACCCCTGTAGCGTGGCGCTACTGGACCATTGTAGCCCGACGTTTTTGTAACTGGTGCGCGCGTCAATGAGACGATGTTTTCGGACAATGTTTTGACTCTGGGTGGTCACGGTCAAGTGTGGACCTGGGTGTGTCTGTTGTTTTGATATTTATATATATTTTAAGGTTCAGTAAACATGGTTTTCTGTAGCAAAGTATTGAAATATTTATTGAGTTATAATGTAGACATTTGGGAGTTATGTATGGAACAACACATCTGGTCAATGGCCGCCACGGCTTTTCTGGCACATGGGTACTCTTTTGGCGACATTTTGAATAACGGTGTTGCATACATGTGGCGATATGTCGTTTACATAGCGTCTAATTTCGGCCTTTAATGCTTCGATGGTCATGGCCTTGTTGGCATAAACTTGTGACTTTAGATAACCCCACAACCAAATGTCCAAAGGTGTTAAATCGCAAGAGCGTGGTGGCCAATTCTGGTCACCAAACCGAGAGATCGCACGGCCAGGAAAAGACTAGTGCAAGACCGTCCATGTTTCACGGGCGGTATGGCAAGTGGCGCCGTCCTGCAGATACCACATGTCGTCGAGAGCAATATCTTCCAATTGAGGCACAAAAAACTGGATTATCATAGCACGATAACGTTCGCCATTCACCGTTACTGCATTACTTGCCTCGTCTTCGAAGAAAAACGGCCCAATAATTCCTCTAGACCACAATGCACACCAAAGAGTGACACGTTTTGGATGCATTGCTTTCTCATGAATTATTCGTGGATTTTCTGAGCCCCAAATGCGGCAGTTTTGCCTATTAACGAAGCCATCGAGGTAAAAATGGGCCTCATCACTGAAACTGATTTTGTCCGCAAAATCGGCATTCACTTCTTGTTGTTTAAGAATCCAGTTGGTGAACTTTCTTTGCTGCGCATGGAAGTTGTTGAGTCAATTGGACTCTGTGGGTATGGATATGTAAATCTTTAGTGAGAATACGCAGAAAAGTGGCTGTTGTAACGTCCAATTCTTGTGCACGATGAAGAATCAACGTCCCTGGACTCTGAGCCACGCTCTTGCAAGCTGCTGGTCCAAATGCTACTATCATTTGTCAATTGCTAACCAGACATAGACCGGTTTCGAACTTATTAGTTCTCCTCAAATGATATTGGCTACAGATCTATCATGATATGAAGGTATAATCCAATGCAGGTCGGGGTATTTGCCCGCTGAGTAGTTGTTTCGTTCAAATCATATTTAATAACAGTAGTTTAGTCCACCTGGGCTAGTGGTCGCCGCTCTCGGTACATGCTTCGCAAGTCTCTATCCGCCACAGAGACATCTTGTGGTTGGATAGTAGCATTTGAACCATATGAGAAGTTTTACATACCTCTAACCACTACTCAATTTACCTTAGTCAGTATATGACTAGCAAGATGGCCACTATCATTTGTCTGTTCCATAACCTATGGCATACTGAGAAGAACTAATAAGTTCGAAACCGGTCTATGCCTGGTTAGCAATTGACAAATGATATTGGCTACCGATCTATCATGATTTGAAGGTATAATCCAATGCAGGTCTGGGTATTTGTCCGCCGAGTAGTTGTTTCGTTCAAAAAAAAAAAAAAAAAAATTTAAAAAAAAAAAAAAAAAAAAAAAAATTTTTTAAAAAAAAAAATTTTTTTTAAAAATGGGAAAATTTTTTGATATAAAATAGAAAAAAATTACATTGAAAGTAAACAAACGAGCTACAGATAAATTTGGCTCTGCGTTCTGTAGCGTCTAACACCGCACGTCCCGTCACTAAAGCGGTTTCTCCTACTATACCTTAGCATTGTAAATGAGAAACCATGACTGTTATCTTGAAGAATTTTAGGAACGGTTTTTATACTCTTATTTTTGCCATGGCTGTATATTGTAATGTATGTAAAGTTCGTTTCAAACTTATTTGCAACAAAAAATATCGGCCTCTTTAAAGGCGGAAAGGTAACAATTAGCAACGCTATATTCCTTTTCCATGTATCCACGAGCTATAGGATCAATCTATGGACTATAGTGAAAGCAGTACCTTGTTAATTAAAAAATAATAATTGTCGACACCGACTTAACAAACCACTTTTGGATAGAGGTAATTTGGGTCCAACCGTCTTATTTTCAACTTGGGAATCAGGTAACTCTTTATACAGACATTTCAAATACACCCTGTAGATATAATACATTCGCTCAATTAGAAAACAATGCGACGCGTCCGTGGACAATCCTAACCACGAAAAAATGACACAAAACTTAACATATAGTATCAGCTTTGTAAGTACAATGGTTTATTTTTCATACAATGCATTCATTTATGATTGTCCCGAAAGATATCTCATATTGTGTAATGGAATATTTATCTCATGGTTTGTATATTTAAATTTTTTTCATTGGCGTGTGATCTAGGACACATTAGTAGATTCTTAAGAATAATAAGCAATTTTCATGTCGTTAACATATTTAGAAATCCTTTAAATAGTTTTAATTTTTAGCAAATTCCAAATCCCATTCACATACATGGCCATGACTGAATTTATGAATATCATCAGTCTTTGTTGTCGATTTCTTTACCTTATTATGATACGACCTATAATAATTAATACAAGAACGAGGCGAAATCTGTAACAAGAATTAAAATGATTGCGTAAGAGATACCATGGACCTCGCTAAAACACGCCAAAAAATGTGAAAATAAGGTTAAGAGAAAAAAGTTAACTGAAAAGTTTTATTTAAGCTTCAGTTTTATCAAATGTTAAATTAATGACAAAAACCAAGATAGGTTAGGTTAGGTTTGTTGTCAGTGGGTCTCAGTAGACCCTCCACTGCGGCCATCAGCAGGCCTATTGTGGCTCAAGCCTAATATTTTCCCAATAGTTCAGTCTCTTAATGAAACTGATAACTTTATTGGGTGAGAATGGTCCAGATCCTCTGGCAGCAGTTGCCTTTTGCCAAATATTGAGAATCGGATCCTCTCCACAGCGGGACAGGTGCAAAGGTGTGGTCTGCCTTCTCATCATCCTCCAGGATAGACGGCACTCGGCGTTTTCCACTAGGCCAAGTTTGAGAAAAGTTTAGTCGGCAGTGCCCGGTATATAGGCCTGTTAGAGTTTTCAGGTTTACCCTGTTTAACTCTAAAAGTTTCTTAGCTCTTGATTATAAACGCCCTCGAATGAACTAATCCTGGTAACTCTCGCCAATACTGGAGAGTTTTTCTTTCAGCCCAGGTTGAGATAGCCATCTTGGCAGTACTTGAGGATATGCCAAGTATTAGTCTGCTCCAATGAATCGTGATCCCGCTCCTTTTGGTAAGGAGTCCGCTATTTCGTTACCTTCATACCAGAGTGGCCGGGTATTCAGACCAAGTTAATGTAGCGTATAAATTTATTGAAATGGATAATATCGACCGATAGTAGTGTCTTCCACAGGAACATCTATACTTAACTCCGCTTGACGTGATTGAGCCGCAGTCAAGAACAGCGTCAAATAAGGTAAAACCTATCATAGCGATGTAAAAAATTACTATGTAAAAACTAAATAGTTTAAACAATAAAATTGATATTTATTAATTATTATTATTGAGAACCAAACTAATAACATCTAATGCTAGTAAATTTACAACCTCATTAATCTCGTTATTGCGGTATTCTGAGTTAGATAACTCAGATTATCAATATATTTTTGACATGTTCATGTGATTAATTAAGAACAGTAGGTACATACCTACTTATTTGCAAATAAAACATGATAATAGTTCGTGATTATCTGATTTAATTTATTACTGTTACTGTATGATGAAATAAATAAAAATATTGACAAATACATGGTTCGTGAAGCTATAATCCCTTTATTATAAGTAATAAACATATATTAAATTAGTGAAATTAGATCATTGCACTCGTGTTACCAAAAACGATTAGCAATTATAGACGTCAACATGAAAACCTCAAAAAAGACAATGAAATGTTTTAATCCTGTGTTAATTTTAATTAATATAAAGCAGTGACTCAGTGCCATATACCCCAAAAAACAACTATGAAGCTACAGACACGTGTTTCGGAGTTATTGCTTCTCGTCAGTGCTTCGTGGCTAAGAAACTGAATTTAGGATGGACAGATCAGGAACAAAAACTAACACAAGGCTGAAAAGAAGAGTACACCGTAATCAACTAGTGCTTTCATGTTCTCATGTGCCACATTTGGGCCCCGAAAAGCACAGTTGACATATAGAACCCTAGTGCACTGCCCATTTCCACCTGGTAAATTTAAACAAAATAAAGAAATTTCTAATGGGGTTTATAAATAAAATAAAACATGTTGGTGCCATATATACTCCAAAAACCACTATGCAGCTGCGGACACGTGTTTTGGAGTTACTACTCCACCACAGTGCAGCGCAGATAATTAACAATGAATCTATGATGGGATAGATCAGAAACAAAAACTAACACAAGACTGGAAAGTACACTATACAGTACTGAATTGGTTCCTTCATGTTCCCTTGTGCAACATGTTGGACTTGATAAGCGCAGTTGACACATAGAGCTCTATATGCACTGCCTGTTTCCACCTGACGAATACAAACAAAATAAGTTCTAGTGGGGCTCAAAAATAAAACAAAGCAAGGTGGTGCCATATACCCCAAAAAAATACTATGCAGCTGCGGACACGTATTCATGCATATGACACAATATCTTGTGGGCTGAAAGTATTAAGTTTGTTCCAACAGTAGTTGCAAGTATTAATAAAAGGTGTTTCAATAAAAGCGCAAGATTTGAATTGCGCGCCAGTTTAGCTGTCATGATGTCATAAGATTATGCATGCCAGGTCGATAGGAGATAGATGGGAGTTAGTAAACATGGAGCATTATACGATATAACAACGCGTCCTGATTGTTAAACATTATTATCAAAATGGTGAATCCAATTTTCGGTCGAAATAATGTTCCTCATTCATCTACTATGAAAAGAATATTCGAAAAATCGAAAGTACTGATTCAGTTAATGATATGAAACACAGGACACGAGCTCGTAGATGTCGTTCAGAACAAAACATCACGGCAGCTAGCGAGAGCGTGGCTCAGAGTCCAGGGACGTTGATTCTTCATCGTGCACAAGAATTGGACGTTACAACAGCCACTCTTCAGCGTATTCTCACTAAAGATTTTGCATATAACTCCATACCTACAAAGTCCAATTGACTCAACAACTTCTGCCAACAGACCATGCGCAGCGAAGACAGTTCACCAACTGGATTCTTAAACAACAAGAAGTGAATGTCAATTATGCGGTCAAAATCATTTTCAGTGATGAGGCCCATTTTCACATCGATGGCTTCGTTAATAGGCGAAACTGCCGTATTTGGGGCTCAGAAAATCCACGAATGATTCATCCAAAATGCATTCAAAACGTATCACTATTTGGTGTGCATTATGGTCTAGAGGAATTATTGGGCCATTTTTCTTCGAAGACGAGGCAAATAATGCAGTAACGGTGAATGGCGAAAGTTATCGTGCTATGGTAACCCAGTTTTTGTGCCTCAATTGGAAGATATTGCTCTCGACGACATGTGGTGTCAGCAGGACGGTGTCACTTGCCATATCGCCCGTGATACATGGACGGTCTTACACGAGTCTTTTCCTGGTTGTGCCATCTCTCGGTTTGCTGACCAGAATTGGCCACCACACTCTTGCGATTTAACACCTTTGGACATTTGGTTGTGGGGTTATCTAAAGTCACAGCTTTATGCCAACAAGCCCCTGACCTCCGAAGCATTGAAGGCTATATAAACGAAATACCGCTACATGTATGCAACACCGTTGTTCAAAATTTCGCCAAAAGAGTACGCATGTGCCATTGAAGCCATGGCGGCCATTGACCGGGTGTGTTGTTCCATATATAACTCCCAAATGTCTACATTATAGCTCAAGAAATATTTCAATACTTTGCTATAGAAAACCATGTTTTACTGAATCTTAGAATATTGCGCTCTTATTGAAACACCCAATATAAATACAGTGAGCTTAGCATATAAGAGGCAGCTGAGTAAATATTTCTGATGGTTTCAAACTGATCCGAGACTGTTGTTGGAACAAACCTCTTAGTGAATGTAACATTAACACCCACACAGACACACACATGTATTTTTAACTAGCGATCACAAGAGTAATAGCTATTTGTGTATTAAGAGCGCAACGTGATATATTGTCGCTCTGAGCGAGAAGTTTGACGCGCGACGCGCAGCGGAGCGCGGATATCTTGCGAGAGCGGCAATGTCACTTTGCGCTCGAATTACAAACAGGATTTTTTTCGACAACCGGTGTTTTTATAAAAATGTTTGGTAAAAATTAATAATTATTAATAACCTCAAATTTGACAGTTCAGATTTCAAAACGTGAGCATCAATTTGCGCTACACATGTTTTTGTAGAAATGTTTGTTAAAATGGTATTTACTGCAAAATAAAATAAAAAATTGCTTTTAGTACCTATTAATTATTTATTTAAATACTGTCATCTAATGATTTATATCTATGTATAACAAAATCTAAATGTTTTTGGAATTCTTCTAACACTTCCTCCTTCTTTAGTGGTGAAAAGCAAGACGAAGAATTAAAGGGTATTAAATGTATGTGTTTGATGACATATATGTAATACTTTGAAACGATTGTATTCAGTCTTCTTCTGGGAAAATAATTATATTTGGTCGACATTTGTAGTAGACTTCTTTGAATCTTCTTAAACAAACCATTCTTTGACATGTCTTGGTCGCAGTTTTCAATTAGGGCACTAGACGTTTCTTTATTATGGTTTCCATGGTAACTAAGCGTTTACTTTGTCGCTCAGCAACCGACAAAGTAAAAAAACGCTCACTTCTCGGAAAAGTGCAACTTTGCGCTTTCTTTTGGAAGAGCAAAGTTGCACTTTTCGCTCGGTTGTAGAAAAAACATATTGCTAATATATCAACTAAAATATTTGCCACCGTCCAGCCTCAAGCATTGGTGGTTTCGTTCACGCCAATCCAGACCCATTTGTCATTCAATTCAAAATATTTTTTTTGTTTAATACTGTCACATCTCTGATAAAAAAATTTCTTAGTGTCGTTTCCAATGGCACCTGAGTATTGCTATATTGTCCACATATCTACATGTTACTCACATATACGTTTTATAATACTACGTATTTAAAGTATATTCCTATGACTTCGAAGTTATTGGCGTATTCATTTTCAACATGGGGCAGTGGGCGTAAACATGCAATTTGCCTATATCTATCTATAAATTGCTATTGGACACTCGACAAATACGAGCACCGTCAGTCAATAAGTAATTGATACCTGATAAAATCCTTTAATTTTTTGTTCCCATTGTGTTTATGATATAATATTATATCTACGTAAAAGTCGACTTTGGAATTTTTTTGCGACCTCCCGATTACTAGATCACATATTCTCTATTTTATATTGAAACAATGTTTAATTTTTGTATATCTAATAATGTTTACTTTTTGTTTATTACTAAGTAACCCACCTCTAAGTTTTAAATTTCTATTTCTTGATGCTTGATACGTTTCGTAATTTTTCAGGGAGCACAACTGTCCCCCCTTGCTTCTCCCTGACGGCGCCTATGTATTGGTCGGTTTAAATAAGAATAAACAAAACATATTACAAAAATGTCAGTTCCGCATTTATTAAATAATACACATATTTTTTTTGCAAAGCATGTGTCTTATTGCACGTATCTGTACATAAGAACATTACAATATAACCTAGGTATTCCTTTTTATTGTTCCTGTATAAATTGATGAAATTAAGTACTGTCACTCCATATCATCATGATCTTAGTTCTTATTACATTACTGCTATTACTATTACTGACATTGGAGATAGACGAAATAAACTCTATTTAGAAAAAGCTTATACATACGTCCCAGCAAACACACTGACATCATTTTCACGTCAATATTTGATAATTATCCGTCACCGACGTCACACGACTCATTTGGTACGTCTTATAGACATCAGAAATATGACGTTTAATTTCCATAATCACAGTGGGGTTCGTTTGACATTTCAAAATCATAATTGACAAAATATCTACATCATTCAAGTTTTAAGACAACGGTACTAAAAAGAGTGAAGTGAAGTTTTGCTTTATTATTTATTAATTCATAAATTTTCAATGACAAACTCCAAAGACTTAATTTCTGACGTATTTATGACGTCCCATTTAAAACAACTATTTCATACACAAATGACGCTACTTAGGCCTCATTCACTTGTGGGAACTACAAGTTTAGGTATACTGAACTTAAGCGTACATTACTGGTCACTACTCCATGCTAAACCTGTGTTTAATGAAGCAGAGAGTGATGAGTGATAACAAAAAAGTGTTAGATGACAAAGACAGTTGCTCTGCCCTACTGCCACACGGCTGAATTCGACATTCGCTTACGCATTGTATCGCGCCGGCGGACACCTTAGTGGCAATGAAGCATCTCCCGCCTATTTAAACTCTAAATATCTTACTTTTTATTTTATCAGGTTTTGCACGAAATGGAGACCAGTAGTGTATACCCAGTAAACAAATAACCTCGGCTATTCTGACAAAAGCATTATGGTGTGTTACTGCGAGCTCGCAATACTATGCAACGGATACTGTATTTTAAAGGTATCTACAGACACATGTATGTATATGTGTATTAAGACATGAACGTACGATCATGTACGCACGTTCATGTACACGCGTTCATGTACGTGGTATCCAGATTATCTACACATTTAATTCTATTCAAGCAGTAACAAAAGGCATGTTAGACGGACTTTTAAATTTTGTCTACACACTGGCGTACATGAACGCGCGTTCATGTCTTGAGACATGTATGTGTGTCTGAAGGCACTTTAATAACGTAGACTTTTGTATACCATTTTGCATAGTGAAGTATTGATCTTATTTGCCCATATGCCAAATAAATCCATATATAGATTAGAATATAATAGAATAGGTTTTTACAAACATAGTAATTACAAATATAAATAATATAAATAAAATATATAAATAATAAACAAAGTAAGCCACTGAATCCAGTTGTAACAATTAAGGACTGGCCAGTTGGTGTTAAACCAGTGCCATAGAAACAAACAAACAAACCAGTTGTAACAAACTGACTTATCCATAATATTAGTTATAACTAAACTCTGGATATCACGGTAGTCACTCATGTCGTAGAAACCAATGAAATTCAATTCATACTACACATTAATATGACATTTCTCAATTGTAGCTAGTATATATGTATCTTATATTTTTTTTATTATTTATATATACCCATATTATACCCATAAATCATAAATGCAGCCCGCTCGACTGCTGATATGTGCCAATATCAATGTAGGACGATGACAGCCTACCCTGGCCTTTTCGTCATGAGTGTCGTGAAATTCGGGGTATAGTTGCCCTTTATATGACGTCACACAGACGTCACGCTATAGTTTGAGATGTAGCCTTTGACCGTTCGTCACGTAGACGTCATATTTACGTCATTCTTAAGTCACTACGTTTAAAAAATGACATAATAATGACGTCTTTTAGACGTGACTGTGTTTGCTGGGGTGCAATTATTACTATATTTATTTCATGTACTACTGAGTGTTAAAGCGAGCATAAGTAAAGGCGTGTAATATGTTCCAGTTCCTATTATTTATGGAAATTATGTGTTTTCAGAGGTCAGTTAATTTTTAGCAGCTGTCTCATCAATTAAAGCTTTCATCAAAGTAATAGCAGAAAACGCCTTCTGAATAATCTACAATGAAAATGAAAGTAAGTAATATTTTTAAAATATCTGTATTGGGTATTTGTATAAGTAGTGTTAAAATACAAGTATTAATTCCACATTCTCATGGTCAGTGTAGTAGCAGTGAGCAATAGAACAGACACTGCTGTTGCTAT